>CAJNIZ010011350.1:0-11067 GCA_905231905.1 Symbiodinium pilosum | reverse complement strand
TGAGATTGTGCAATGTAAAAAGAGGCTCGATTGCTGGGCTCTTCTCAAAAGGTGGGATACCGGTTTTAGGGTTTAGGATTTAGGGTTTAGGGTTTAGGACTTAGGGTTTTGGGTTTAGGGTTTAGGAGCTACAGGCTTGAGGAGTGTTGCTGCAGATGGAGGACATCTTGCGCCACCTGAGATAATCTTACTATACCCCAATGTAATGACAATGCTTGGGGAGTCCAAGGCGGCGCAAGAATCCCTCCATCAACTGTATGGGTCTCCCGGAAGGATCCAAAAAAACAAACCTGAACTTATGCCCGAAACTCAACCCTACACCCTTAGACTCTGAAACAAGTACAAGGGAAAAACCCTAAACCCCAAGCTCTAAACATTATTACTAAGCTCTATTAAGCCTAGACCATCCTAAGCCTTTAACCCCTGAAAGGTCCAAAAGGAACTGTTTTTTGAGAAGCTTCCCACTGTGAGCTGCCTACTTGGATCCATTGGTTGTATGTCAGCTTCTGATCTGAACCCGTAGGTCCACGCGGTTTAGGGTTTAGGGTTTAGGGTTTAGAGTTTAGGGTTTGCCAAACGAAACTGTCGTTGTCACACACCCACGCATGTTCTGGGGCTTGGGGCTCAGGACATGTAGAGCAATATTCTAAACCTATGATGGAGCATCAAATGGACAAGAAAAAGAAACAGCCCACATTACCGCAGGAAGAAGAAAGGATCCTTCTTACATAAATATAAGGAATCTCATACCCTAAAAGTATAAAAAGGATCCCTAACATCGATCCAGAAGAATATGTAAATGGAAAATATACGATGACCCGCCGACCTTTAGGAGCATGTCACGGCCCTGCCCAGGGCTGGCAGCCTAGGCCCAGCAATTTTTATCGCGGCTGATACCGTGCCCAGTCCCTCAAAGCGTTGGCAGGCGGTGCCGCTACTGCAGGGGTAGGTTGCAACATCGCGCACTCCGTGGATTCGCCTGTGCCGGTTGGTCTCCTGCCCAGTCTGCAGCCGTAGGCGGCGCGACAGTATTTTGAACACAACGCGACATCGTTGATGTGCTACTGCAATATCTGGAGCGCTGGTGCGGAGCTGCTTCGCGTCCCCCTTTAATTGACTTCTGCTGCGACTTTCCATCTGATGTTACTAGAGCCTGACTGCCTCTACAGGGTCGGCGGCGTGAGCCGGAGGCTCTCAACGTCGCGCCCATGTGTGCCTGCTCCAGCGACGTAGCCATATCTTTGCTATATAAGTCAGGGTGCGCGTGCCGACTCCGCATCATCAGACCTCCATTTCTCCAAGGGGCCCTCCTCCCCCGCTACGGATGGTGTTACAAGGATTTTTGGGGTTTCCTCACCTGCCCCAAAAAAATCACGAGCACAGCCCATTTTCACAACTAGCCCCAAGTCCCGTCTTAGGCGGGAGCTGAGCAAAGCGTAGATTTCAAGTGGTTGGGGCCCTGGTTGAAGAAATGGACCCGCAATGATGCTGATTATGTTAGCCAGCATCCTGAGCATCATTGGAGGTCCATTTCTCCGTTTAGGGACCTTTCAGTCTGACTGCAAGCCCTCGGGCAGGCATCCTGCTAGGGCGCGCCGCGGTCGCCAGCTGACTTACGGCGTGCGGCGCGTTTCTGGCGTAGGCCTTGACAACTGACAAAATCAAATCTGCGCGCAATTTGCACTCTGGTGTTGCCCCCCCGGCGTCAGCTCCGAAACATGAGGATTCAGGGTTTAGGGGCTAGGTATTTACATTACGAACCTTTCGTGTTACTGCATAGCAGTAAGTATCATAGAGACACAAGGATATTACTCGGCATTTCTGCCAACAAGCTGGGTTTTAGGGTTGTAGGTTAAATTCGGCATCCTTGGTTGGATATTCAGGTTTTAGAAAGTTTTAGGGTGTATGTATGGTTTTAGGGTTTGAGGTTTTTGGGTTTAGGATTTAAAGTTTCACGTTTTCGAGGGTTCAGGGCTTCAGGGTTGATAACCAGGGTTTGGGTTTTCAAAGGGTCTAGGGTGCAGTAATGATGGCTCCAAGAAGTCAAATTGCTATAGTAGCAGTAGTTAGTAATTAGCGAGTGATGTACGATTAGTGATTGGTAAGTCGAAATTTGCACTAATTAAGTGTTAGCTCGTAATTCGTAATAGTTGAATGATAGCACCCTAAACCCTAGACCCTAAGCCCTACCTGGACCCCAACAGTAGGTAAAAAACATAGCCCAAAACCAGACGGAATTTATCCCAAAAGGCCATTCTTCTACATGCTTTTGGGGTTCAGGTAAACCCTAAACCCTAAACCCGACTGACCAAGATCAATGGATGAACAGGTTCTTCAGCTCCAGTCGTACCTGCGTGAGGGGGCCAAGGCTTGACCCACTCTCATTGGAAGTGTCGTCTGGAGGATCCAGATCCTGGTGGGGTTTAGGGTTTAGGGTTTAGGGGTCCAAGTACCCAATAATTAGGTACTTGGGTTTCAGGTAATAGTCATTATAGTATAGGTTTTGGGTAAGTTTATGATTCTTAGGTACTTGGACCCTTAGGGTATAAGTTTAGGGTTTAGGGGTTATACAGAGATCGCAGTGCAGGGTTTAGAGTCTTTTGAGTTTAAAGTTTGGAGTCTGGGGCTTAAGGCTCAGGCTTTAGAGTTTCAAACATATACTGACAGATGCGCACACATATGAATCATATGTCTGTCTGCATGTACCTACGTAGGTAGGTATGTATGTGTGTGCATAAGCATATGCTGAACGCATATACCTATAACCAATAGAAAAAACATAGCCTTCAGCTCCTGATCTCGCCGCGGCTCCATTAAGAACAGGGTCACAACATGAGCCATTGTCTAGACTGCTAGTATCCCGCTTAATATCCCCTGTAGTAGTCGGCCGAAGCTGCTTGCCCCCCCCCGCGTCCTTCACTTCTGTGACGGTCATCAATCCGGCCAGAAGCGTCTTCTTGCTGGCCATTGGTGAGAAGAATCTCGTCCCGCGCACCTTTGCCGTTTCTTGGGCTCAAATTCAATGATCTGCACCCTAAACTCCAGACCTGAACCGCCTGTTCATGTAAATGCTAGTATATAAATAGGCCCCTCTACCTGTCCGCCATGCATTTTTCGCAAAACCACTGCTTACACATTAAGGCCCATAGCAAGGTATAGTCTTTCCCCGTCTCCTGGGACGGTAGTTTCTCCAACTCAAATACTCTCCCCCCTCCATTTCTCTTGATCGCCAAGGTTTTGAGATCCTCCCAAAGGGTGCTGTTTCCCTCAAAATGCTACCTGCAAAATCATGATCTGCAATCTGCCAGTAGCTGGATGACCACGCTAAAACACGCACCAACATGAGATCCTAGTCTAACAACTTGCTCCTCCAACAGCATGAACATGTAAAACCGCAAGCAGTAGCGGGAGGGGAAGACACTTCTGCAAAACTCTGAACGCAAGTGCAAATCCTTAAGTTCTAGACGGATAAATATAGTTCCCCTTAAGTAGATAGAATATGGCATGAACATGGAGTATACGGGGATCTTATTATCATACAGGGTCAGTCGATATTCTATTCACTTAAGGGGTAATACATCACTAAACCCTAAACCCTAGAACCTAAATCCCTGACCCTAGAACCGAAACTTGAGTCCACATCCTTACTCAAGAGGCACTTGTCACCTGAGCACCCTGTCCCTGAGTCCGCGAATCCCTTGCCAGATGGCTTGGGTAGACCACGAATTCCTGCTACCCTCCCGCAATCTAACCTAGAGCCTTAAAATTAGAGGGGATCTAAACCCTAAAACCTAATCCCTTACAAAACTACTCTCTCTCTCTGTCCAAACCTTGATTCCATGCAGGCTCCACGTTTGTTGAGCCTAAACCCTGAACTAGGGTACCTTTGGGGGCCGTAGTAAAATTGAATTCTTATGGCTTTATAAGGATTCTATAGGAAGTAAGGGTAACAACAATTAAAAAAAGCTGTCAAAACTATCCCTGTAAACCCAAAGCGGGAGTGTAGGATCTCTAAGCCCTTCCTTACAGGGTGGTGCACCCTAGGTACATAACTATACTTATCCCTCTTATAAGTTACGTATAACCCACGTTATAGTGGAGACCCTAAACCTTAAGCCTTATGCCCTGAGAACTCCACCCTAAACTCTAAACCCTAAGCCCCACCTTGTAGCCGTGACTGAAGGCGCCCCTACCGGCTGCTGTCAAGGAACTTGAATTAAGTTACCATGTAGGGTATGTAGGGTTTAGGGCTTAAGTTACCACCATGGATATCTATACTAAAGAATAGGGTTTCCCCAATAGGGCAAGTTGAATTTAAGTTCCTTAACAGCAACCCAGTCTAGCCGAGGCGGCCTCCCTCATTATGCGTGTTAGCAAACCATGCCAGGGCTTATGTGGTGAACCCTTTGGGACTTCGATGGAAGGTAAACCCTAAACCCTAAACCTTAACCGCGTAGGGCTATAACACCCACAACACCAACCAACCCCCAGTCCAACTGCCTTAACAAAGAGTCCCCCTTAAGTAGATTGACTATGGCTTTGGGTATATTATAATAAGATCCCCAAATACCCCATGTTCTATCTACTTAACGGGGACTATAAATCATCTGGGAAACTGGGAGCTCCATGGTATCGCAGCCGGCATAGTGCGCGTTCACATGAGCCTGTACTACAGGGCCCTTCAAGGGGGGTAGCTCAACGGGGGTAGTTGCCTCAGTAATCGCTAAGCACTAAGCCCTAGACACACCAAAGAAAGTCTTCTAATAGTCGCCTGCTACTGTGGAAGCGGCCTCCGAAACACCTTAAAGAGGGCCTCTTCCATTATCCGGGCCCAATGTCACCTGAGCTATAGTCTAAACTCCCAGCATCTCCCTTAATAACCCTTATAATAATCCCCTATATGACCCCCTTTAAGGAGTTTAGACTACATAGCTCACATGGACTTTGGGGTTTGGGGGTTTAGGATTCAGCCGTGGCCCTGACCCAACCTAAGGCAGCAAGACGGTTCATCCCAATAATTGCCTACAGAAAAAAACTCCCAGCATGAAATGCTGCAGCTTCTCCCCATGTAATCCCCACAAACCCCGCACACCCTAAACCCCAATGATCTGCCATACACTTTAAACGCCGCTCCTGGATCCAGCTTTGGATCTTGTCGCGGTACGAGGGCTTTAGCCATTCCAGCAAGTAGGGAACCTTTCCCAGGCTTTCTGTTTGGCGAACGGGCTCTAAATCTAACCGTGTGCGGCTTGAGTTCAGGGTTTGTTGTCTCAGGCCCCCACACCCTAAACCCTAAACCCCAACCTCCGATAACTGTAAGACTATCTGCAGGACTTCAGGTCATCAAGGTCGCGAGATGTATGGAATCAGGTTTTAGGGTCAATGACGTCGCAAGTACCTGCTTTGAGGGGGCCCCTGAAACGCCCTTGAATATCTGAGCTCCTAAACCCTAAACCCTAGACCCTAAACCCTAGACCCTAAACCTCAAAACCTAAACCCTTAACTCTAGACCCTAAACCCTAAACCCTAAGAAAGAATCAGTCCCAGGATCTGGAGGTAAGCTTAAGCTATAGGGGTGGGGGTTTAGGATTTAAGGTTCCCCTTAAGTAGATAGAATATGCGGTATATTACTGGGGGTTATATGGGGATAATGAAAAAGGAAATGGAATGTACTATATTATAGTAGGGTATAAATTGGGGTTATAGTACCCGTTAAGTAGATAGAATATGGCTTTGGTAAGATCCCCATAAGCCCCTATATTCTATCTACTTAAGGGGACTATAGGGGTGGGGGTTTAGGATTTAAGGTTTGGGGCTCTGGTAATGGCTCTCGTTTCGAGGACTCGCGAGTATGGTGGTCACACCAAAAAACTGCAACGCTGGTACCCCACATCGTCAGATGAATCAGCCCTATAATGACAGACTCGACAATTAGATAGCAAGAGTCGTACTGCTACCACTCGAAACAGTTCTGGCTGTCTTTACGACTGAGCGATGGGAAAAAAACGAATTCATCATCACTACCATACCCTCTTCTTTCTCATCAGGATCAATACGTTGAGTATCTCGTCAGCCACAGCAGCAAAAAGTACGAGCAGGCCTTATAACTATGAGTACTTATCATAGTTGTAACCGTCAACCAAGTGACGACCACGCCCATGACAGCTTCTGCCCGCTGAAATTGGCAGCAGCTCAAATATGGGGGGTGGGGGGGGTCCCGAAAATGTAGTCAGAAATCAATAGCGGCAGTTCCTTGAAACTCCCTTATGAGCTGTGTGCAATCCAAGAATCCTCATCCTTGTTCGCCTCATCTGCTGTGCGGAAGGAAAACTGAACCGTCTTCACGGCAAAGTCGTCCTCTTCTCCAGGAATTGGTCATAGATGGGGGGTTTCCCAAAATTAGGGATACCTTTTTGGGGGTCCCTATAATAGGGACTATTGTATTTGGGGGTCTATGTTGGGGTCCCATTATTTTGGGAAACTATCAGATTTCCAAATTTGGAAATGCAGCTGATTTCCAAATACATTGATGTAGGACTTGCTTCTGAAGCCTGTGCCCCATATTCTGAAATTCTGAAAGCTGGGCCATTAGATGTCTGCAGCACGCTGCTCCATCCATGCGAACGTCTCCTTGGCGAACTCGTCCGTGAGGTGGGTGCATTAAAAAAAAGCTACTGATTGCATCTATACTACTTGGAGGGTGTTATGGGGGACTTCATAACTGGGGTAATAATGGGGATATTTAGGGTTACTATATGGGTTATAGGGGTTCTTAACCTATTTACTAAGTGCCCCTGACCCTCCAAGTAGTCAATTTCAGAGCACAATGGGTCCCTGGTCATGACATGTAGTCTATGCTAGTACGAGTGATGAAGGCATGCAAAGTATCTGGTCATAATGTGGGTTTTTTCATTCCTAGCACTAAATCCTATAGACTCACGATATAGCCTTCTGTGCATTTGATGCATAACTCTTGGTCATACCTTGCGCTTTGCTTACCCCCAAACTATAATATCCTGAACCTCGAACCCTAGCCCCCAAACCCTAAGCCCTGAAGCCTAAGAGGCTTTTGCCTAGTTGGCCTTGAACTGAAAATTGCGCCCTGTAACCTATAACCTCGGTAGGACGAGCAGGATAGTAATAGCACTAGTGCCATATGTGCCTCTTGGCGCTTGGGAACATATTTTCTTTCGCTTTCATGCAAATTCCTATATGATAACTTTGCTGTGCCGAATCGAATCGCTGTGCCAATCCTACTATCAGTACACCCAGCTAGTGTGCCTTAAGGCAGGCCTTGGGCTCAATGGGCATTTTTGCAGGTTTCAGTTTTGGGATCTTGGGAAACTCTTTCTGCCCGAAGGCCCTTCCAGAACCACCTGCCTTGGTAACCTAACCCCTAAACCCTAGTCCCTTTGGTAAATCGAAGCAATGATTCTTGAAAACCTTGGCTTGGTCCTTCAGAGAGGTTTGGTTTCGGCAACTGCAGTTCGGGCACTTTGCTGTCCCAGTTGATGGCTCCGCTGCTAAACATTAGACCCTATAGCTCCTGTTTAGGGTTTAGGGTTTAGTCCCTGAATCCTAAACCCTAAACCTTAAACCCTGAACCCTTGTCCCTGAATCCTAAACCCTTAGATCTAAAACCCTAAACCCTGAACCCTGAATGACTGCTTCTTCAGCGGGCTCTCAGCAAGTCCTCGTCTGTACTTACAAGCACGCGGCAGTCAACCTGCCGGCTCCGCGGTGAGGGCTAGGGTTAAGGGTTTAGGGTTTGGGGTTTGGGGTTTAGGGTTTAGGGTTTGGGGTTTAGGGTTAGGGTTTAGGTACTTTCCCTAAATAGGGGGACCCCAATATAAACCCCAAAATACTATAAGCCTTATTATAATAGGGACCCCCAAAAAGGTACCCATAATTTTGGGAATCCCCCATTTAGGCTTTTTGTTTTAGATTTATAGGGTTTAGGGTCTAGGGTTCAGACTTAGAGGTTTTAGGTTTTAGATCTATAGGGTTTAGGGTTCAGATTTATAGCGTTTAGGTTTTAAATGTGTAGGGTTTTAGAGTTTTGCTCAGTAAAAATGAGCCATGACAAATTCTCGAGCACCGCGGGCTCTCGCAACCGAAAACTTACTCGCAAAAGCTGCGCAAGCTTGTGCACGTGGGCTTTTCGCTTACTACGCTGTGCCCGTTGCAACACCGAAGCCTATGCAAACCTGCGCGAAACGAGACATCCAGGATATCTGTTTTCGCTATGCAAGCTCATCCAGATGCATCAAACCAGTAGCTTCAGCAACCTCCGACTTCGGCAAAACTTGCGCGCGCCGGGTCTGTGGTACTTCTATGGAGGCTACGACTTAGGGTTAGGAATACTAGGAAAATCAGACAAGGAATTTAAAGTATAAACTATCTTGTAGGGGGATATATTGCTGAACTCCCTCGGGCCCAAAAGCCTACATTTCTTTGTTTGACTCAGGTTATAAGTTATAAGAGCCCACAAAGTTCAAAGCATCCCTACCCCGCAACAAAGTTGTTGCTGGTAAGCGACGTCTGAGACCAGCACGTTGCAGCCTTATGTCTAGTAAAGGGACTTTGTTTACCCCAACCCCTATAACCAAAGACCCTAAAACTGTCAAATGAATATGATTGGGTCCTACTATAATCACCTTCTTATATTAATATGATGGGCGCAGCGGCAGAGAGCCCAAGAGGACCCACCCGCCATCTCAAAAGTTTTACAAGGAATGGGTAAAAGCTTGAGGGTCCAGGAACGCTGTTGCAAACACATCCCCAAACGCCTTAAACCCCTGCCTAGGCACATGGTCTAGGGGTTTTGGGTTGAAAGCAGCAATACCTACCCCCTCTCACAAGGCAGCTCTTTCTGGACAAAGTAGACTTTAGGAGCCTTAATGTAGACCCCTGATTAATAAACCCATCCCCTTAGTGGGATTATAATAGGGATCCTTATATCGAGGCCCTTAGAAGGAGGGGGTTGATTAATCATGGAAGCCAAGGCATTCAAGTGTATCATGACAGGCCTATACATCTAGGGACCGGCTCCGTGGAAATCCAAAAAAGCCTGAGCTCTGTGGGTTTAGGGTTTAGGGTTTAGGGTATGGTCTTTTGTGTGTAAAGAATCATGTATCTCTCTCTCTCCCTCTCCCTCACTCTCCCCTCCAACTTCAAGATCTCAATCGTAGGGAAATACATCGTTATGTGATTTCCTGTAAGGACCCTCCATAATTCCCCTGTAATACCTACATATCTTTTGGGGTCCCTACTGGCCCCCTAATGCCTGCTATTTGAGGAACTCCCATATCTAACCCGAAACCCTAAACCCTAAACCCCAAGCCCTAAAACCCCTAAACCCTAAATCCCCTAAACCCTAAACCCTAAATTGGGGCTAATCCTCAGCGAGAGCTCCCGCCTTCTCCAGAGCTCGGAGCTCGACGACCGATTTTCCCTGCTTGGGGTTCAGGGTTTAGGGTTTGGGGGGTTTAGGGCTTAGTGTTTCGGGTTTAGAGTTCCGGATTTAGAGGTGCCCTTGGGATGATTACGCAACAGGGAGGTACTTGGAGGGTGAAGGGGGCTGAGTAAGTATGCTTATGACCCCCGTAAGCCATACAATGACCCCACCCACAGCTATAAACCTACTAGATGTACTTCATTACTAAGTCCCGCTATCCTTGGAGAATTATTGTGGGGGAGTGAAACATGGAAGCCGCCATGTTACTCAGGGTTCAGGGTTTAGGGTGTACCTGGACCCCACAAGTAAGTAAAATAATAGCCCAAAACACCTAAAAATCACCCAAAAGGCAATTATTCTACATACTTTTGGGGTTCAGGTAGGGTGTGAGTGGCTATCAGGGGAGGAACAGCTGAGACATGGCACGTTCTCTTGGCCTTCGGGGGGCTACTATAGAGATCCATTCCTCCATTCCATACGATCCACCATATGTAAAGGCATATACTAGCTGGTTCTAGGGGGGGGGTACTGAAGTACTACCGCAGAAGGCTGCTTATTTTTCGATTCATTAGCACCATAAGTTGCATGAGGTTGCTGCTGCTAGGATTCCGTGTACTGCAGGTGTTTTTTTCCTACACTAGCCCCTATGCCAAAAACGTGAAACCCCAAGTCCGAGAGCCCCAGCCGCTAACTCAATTATTGAGGGTACGGTTTAGGGTTCTGTACATGACCAATCCCTGCCATCCAACGTTATAATTTGGGTACTGCCCCCACCCAGTAACAGTCTATATTAGGGGTCCTATTAAGGCCTATATAAAACTATATCATAAATATTATCTAACTGTTACTGAGGCGGGCAGTACCCAAGCTATAATCCCATTTCGCCTACTGACAGTCCTTCACGCCGCAATTTCTCAACTCTAAGCTCCGCATCCCCAAACTGTAAACCCCACAACCCTGCCGTCCGCCGTAAATGAACTTGCCATAACATGGAGGGAGGGAGAGAGGGAGAGAGAGAGAGAGAGAAAGAGTAAAAGAAACAAAGATGGAGGATATGTACGTAGATAATGACTTTATAACCCCCATACTACTCCCCTATATTACCCCCTTTAAGGAGAACAGACCCTAAACCCTAAACCCTGTATAACCCCAAAACAGACCTGACAATGGGATCCTCAGGAGGTTTCGAGGACGAGGTTTCGAGGTTTCGTCTTCAGAGATAATACATAATGGTGATTCTTGATCATGGTAACTTTATTCGAGTTCCTCAGCACTCTATAGAACCCCTATACCTCCCTACTTTGCATCTCAGTTTCCATTGTCTTTTCCACTCGATTGTCCATTATTTTGAGCAAGCCCTAAACCCCAAGCCTCAAATTCAACATGAACCCTCAACCCTCCAAACCCTAAACGCTAAAGCCTAAACCCCAGACCCCTACCCCCCAAAACCCCTAACCCCCAAACCCCCAAACCCTAAACCCCCAACCCCTAAACCCCTAAACCCCCAAACCCCCTAAACCCCCAAACCCCAAACCCCCAAATCCCCGAACTCCCTAAATCCCAGCATCCCACACACCAAGCCCGCCTTTGAGCAGGTTAGGATTTTGACC
>CAJNIZ010011348.1:88203-103265 GCA_905231905.1 Symbiodinium pilosum | reverse complement strand
CGCAAGCAGAGGAGGAAAACTCACTATCCTTCTGGAATTGCCATATGCCCCTCCTATCTTCTTTCACGGTGCCTAGGGCAACTCATGCAGTACTGTCATTCTGCTGAATGAACCCTAAACCCTAAACCCTAAACCCCAAACCCTAAACTGAGCACCTCCAAAGACAAAGAGGCCAGGGAAGCGGTGTGCTGCAAGAGCGCCTTGGGCAGCCGCTTGATGGGGAATATACATCCGGTAATAGATGGATCCGGTTTAGATTGTTTACTTAGTCTTAGAGTTTACGGATTCATAATATGATTCAGGAGGGTTGCCTTCAGTGAGGGGTGTTGGGCTCTCTGGGTTCATACATCATGGTTGGGAAAGAGGCATGACAAGAAAGCTTCTGAGACTTGCATAGAAAGTGGAGGGTTGTACAAACTGCTCCCTTTGAATGATTACTCCCAAGTTGGAGGCCCCTCGTTTTCCCGAGACCTCGCAAAACCGTATGCGGTTTGTCAAGCTGGGCTACCCCTAGGCATACCCTAAATCCAGAAACTGTACACGGTAATTGGAATTATCTTGAGATTATAACGTGGCCCTGCTAGGCCAAAAACATGAACTGCATAACCGCTCAAATCATGCCCTGGGACCCCTGATGGAAAAGACTGGGGCTTACAGACCCCCTTAAAAAGATACAATGTCTGGGTCATGATATACCCAAAGCCAAATTCTATCTACTTAAGAGGGCTCATACAGTTACAGATTGTGGGTTCATGGGCTACGGGTTGATTGTCTTCTTCTAGAGATTTGGCTAGCCACGTGCGAAATACGGTCGTTTCCCCAAATTAAGGATTCCCAAACTGGGCCACAAAATACTAAAATCCTCATTAGGCAAACGACTGCCTGGGATGCATATAAGCTATAATCTAAACGTCCTAGTATCGCCCTGAATAACCGCTATAGTCCTCTACCCCCCTTTATGCAGTTCAGACTCTAGCTCATACGGCAGATGCATCTGCTTCAAGGTGTCTATTCGCTTGCTGCAAGCTTAGGGTTGCATTGCTATCCAACTCCTGCTGACACTGGTACTGCCACCATTTTTTCTGCTGCTACTGCTGCTGCTGTTGTTGCTGCGGCTATTGCTGCTGCTATTGCTGCTGGTATTACTGCTGCTGTTGCTGCTGCTGTTGCTGCTGCTGTTGCTGCTCTTGCTGTTGCTGTTGCTGCTGCCATTGCTGCTGCTGTTGCTGCTGCTGCTGTTGCTGCTACTGCTGCTGCTGCTGCTATTGCTGCTGCTACTGCTGATGCTGCTGCTATTGCTGATGCTGTTGTTGCTGCTACTGCTGCTGCTGCTGCTGCTATTGCTGCTGCTGCTGATGCTGCTGCTATTGCTGACGCTGTTGTTGTTGCTGCTGCTGCTGCTGCTGCTGCTGCGGCTCCTCCTCCCCCTCGATGACCAGCACACCAACCACCGCCGCTGCGGCCGCCACTGCCAAACCCTGAGGCTCCCTGCCAAGCGCTCTTCAGTATCTCCCTTGGGGAAAGTCAGAGCTGATAAGGGCCGCAGATTTTGTGAACTGAGCGGGTATGATTCATTTCTAGCCTGCCTGAGCAGGTATGATTCATTTCTAGCCTGCCAGCTCGAAATAAGAACTACACGTTTTGAGGCCGGGCTGTACCTTGATGTAGGGTCAGAAGCTTAGAAGTTCAAACTAAGAGGTTGCGAATGTAAAGGCTTTACTTTCCAGAGTTTCGCGTTAAGGGCGTATGTTGCTGGAAGCCTGCTGCAGGAAGGTGGGTAATCGGAGTAGTCTTCTTGGTAAATGCCATACAACATAATAGGTTGAGATGGGCACTGACCAAGTGCAAAAGAAATGGTACTACCAGTCATTCAGGCTCCTGAAGTGCTGAAAGGTTGTTCCCTTACAGGAGATCCTTGCAACGAACTCTGTAACAAAATCAAGCACATGGTACCGGTAGGTTGTCAAAATTGCGCCTCCTTTTGGGATATACAAAAGAGCCCTATGATAATGGGGCCACCAAAAAATCCAGAATTTTGACCACCCCGTGCACATCTGCGGGGTTTGGCTCTGTTTTGCCCATGAACCTCCCCAAGCGTTGAAGTGCTCTTGTGGCACACGGTTTAGGGAAAGAGGGCTTTAGTAACCCCAACCCGCCCAAATCAGGACCCTGTTTGCTTTAGGGTCCTTATGATAGGGGTTGGGGTGACTCATATCCTGTGGTGAGTCTCAACATTACCCCCATAAAATCCCTAATGCAGGAACCCCTTCAGGAATCGGTCCGTACATCTCTAGCGTGGCTTGAGAACCCCGTATGGCGAGCCTACTTGCCGAGATCCTCTGGCACAAACAGCCCAGCTGCAAAAGCGTACTTGACTGTCAGCGCCGGTGGGTCCTCTTGCTGCAGAACCCCCTTCAACACAAAGTCCCTGAAAAGATCATTGGTTACAATTCTCACGTCAAAGCCCCTCAAACGCATAAGCTTTGCATAGGACAGCATGAAGGAGTCGTCACTTGCCTGCGAAGGTGTGGTGACTATACACTGCGGGCCGAAAGCGTACTTTAGGAGCTCGATCTGCTTGGCATGATCTTCTTTCAGCTGGGGGAAGAAGAACAAAATGCCATGGACGGGGCGATCCTTGTAAAAACCTGCTGCAGAATGCAGATTCTCCCAACGCAAGTGTCCATCTTTCGGGTCGCCGGCGTTGCGATGCTTGAGGATGTTCAATGCATCCAGGACGTAAATACGGGCTTTCCAAGGCATGTCCCACGCAGATTGCGCCATTCCCCAGTGCGGCACCTGCATCTGTGGCCGAGGCATGCTAGGCTTCTGCCATCTAAGGTTCGGATCTTGAGCTTGGTGTCCAGGGAAAGAGGGACGAGGCAGCTGGCAAAGTGGAGGTGGCGGGGGTGGGCAAGACGGAGGCCGGACAAAGGCAGCTGGCAATTTTGCATTCTGTGGTTGCGATGACCGGGCTGACCGGGTATTAGATTGAAGGTGCTGGCGGATGGAGGTCGCTGTCCAGTGCGTAGCTAAGGTTGCTGACCTCAGCTGATTGCGCAGCGCCTCCGCTCTTGCGTGCAAGCTTCCAGCTGCCGATCCTTTCTGCTCACGAAGATCCTCATCATGCTTGTGGGGCTTTGGGAACTCCCCATGAGACTGTCCCTGGGAAGGAACTCGAGGAGGAACCACCTTGCCTGTGGCGCTGGCTGCGTTGGAGTCCTCTACCACGCCAACACTCTGTGAGCAAGAGGCAACATGGCTAGGCAAACTCGGTGGTAAAGCCAGAAGGCTTTGAGCAGCCACAGTTCCGCTGGTGCACGGGACCTTCGCTGAGTCTTGATCCATGCCACTGCCTGTTTGCACATTGGACTGCTAGGGAATCTCCATCTTCGTCCATAGATCTACATCAGCTCCTTGACCCAAATTCATCTCAGGCGCCATTGTCACCTGAGTCTTCATAACTTGGATGGCCGGTCTGTCTGCGCACTCTGCACATGTCCTTTCACGGGGAGGCTGTGGCTTCCTCCTTTGTCTCACAAAGAAAGCAAGCCACTTAAGTTTTCTCAGTTGCCTAAATCGCAGCCGTCTTTTGCACTGTGTGTTGACCTTCAGCAAGCTGCGGATATACCCCGCGGACGATGAGACTGAGGATTTCATGCTAACCAGTCTCAGCCACAGGGCTGGATACAGTCTATACAGTCTGCGATGCAGCTGGCGTCACTCAAGCCTCTCCTACAGCACAAAGTTTGGCGCCATGCACATGCCTACAGGTACCGTGGCCGGGATTGATGGTAATTAGTACCGAGAGCAGAAACATCAGAACATTGCCAAGCATAAGTCATAACAACCTAAGCATGATCCTTACCATAGCGTTCCCTTGAAGGATCTTTAATCTCCGGGGTATAACCTTAGCGGAAGAAGCCTGGAACCCTTGATCTTACTGCTCTCCCCCTAGCATGTTTAAACGCCCTCCCAATAATGTCTCTGCACTCCCGCTAGATGGAACTATACCTTGAATGCGAACTTGGAGGGAGGTTTACCAATATATCACGCAGCAATAAATGTTCCCACTACATTTTACTATACCATAATGAGGATTACTTCCAATACCACCGGCGTATCAATCGTGAAACTTTCCACCCCACAGGTGCTGCAAACTGAGCCACAAAGCGCACGCTGGGATGCTTCAATTTGCACTTGGGTACACTGAACTGTATCTGCTTAGGCTGGAAATAAAACATGTTCAATCGTTCCTCGGGGTTTTACAAAAAATCATAGGAGGTACAACCAGTAGGAATGAAGGGGATGATAGGGGCAGTTCCGAGGTCCCTGTGAAGCGTGGAGGATTACTTTGACAAACTCAATGAAAAATTTGCCAAAAATCCTGCAATCCCGCTTGACGCTTTTGGATGTAGGGTCTGGGTTCCAAGGAAGTCGATCCAAGGCACTGATTTACAAGACCTGCACAGGAATCCCGAGGATCAAGGGCCTAGGGCAGTGGCCTTTGACGTTGGCGCCCAGTTTTGGGTCAAGGCGGGCAGTATGGGCTGCATCGAAGAATCTGCAAGCAAGAACCGTAGATTGCCCAAAATTATTCATGAGTAGCTTCCCTTATACCACAGTAGTGGAAAGCTAATCATCCGAAAGTGCCGCCTAGGTAGTCTCCAATGCTCGTCCAACCAACACCACTGACATGAATCAACCCTTACAGCGGCTCATGTAGCATCTTCCGATCTAGAGGGCATATTGTTACTCCTACCATACTTAACTGCTTGGGTTGAGATTACTTCAACACCAACAACAACAGTGAGCTTTTGGGGTTCCTTGCTTTGAAAGAGAGCTTTAAAACGTCCAGCTTCATGTTCGTGGGAGAAGTATGCGCCCTGCTGGCGCAAGCCCTGCAGATGAAGAAGGGCCTTCAGCCAAAGTCGATCTACCTCGCCCGAGGCAAAGATTGGAAAGCTCCGCCCGAGCCTAAGGCAGCATGTCAGTGAAGCATGTGGACATTTTTAGCAGGATCTTGACGATAGCAAAACACCGCATCTTTTGCAACGAAATCTAATCTTGCAAAGACGCATGTGCTTGTCTTGTCGCGGCTGTTGGGACTCTAGCGAGTCAGCAACCGTGTTAACAAATGTGAAGGGGTCGGGCTTATGATGACTCTGGGGTCCCCGACGCTCCCCTTTTGAAAAAACCCGATATTCAACCAGTCAATCACCCAACACTCCTTCGGAGGCACACGATACTCGCGCATGCAGACTCTCGAAAGTTGGGAAGTTCTAAGCCCCCTTTCCCAATACATCTCTTATACCTGGAACTCTTACGGTTCGAGAGTCCGCATGCGCTTAGATCAGAGTTTGGGTCCGGGGTTTCCTCAAATTTCAGAGTCTACTCTGGAGGCCGCTTTTACAAGGTGTACAGTACATAAAAGGGACTTCTCCCTTTTGGGAGATCAATGTGAGCTATAGCCTAAACTCTTAGTATCCCCCATCATAACCCCTATAATACTCCCCTTTATAGTCCAATAGACAGTAGCTTATGTGGCTTCATGGCAGAGCTTGCTTGGGAAGCTGAGACTCCAGAAATTGTTTCGGCATGCCAAGCGTAAGCAGGCAGACGTGGACACAATGCTCCTCCCTTGGGGCTGTATAGTACCGCTTCTAGATAGAATATAGCTTCGGGTATATTGTAACAAGATCTCCAAATATACCCCATATTCTATCTACTTAAGGGGGACTATAAGTCTTCCTATCTTGGGAATCCCTAAGCCCTTGCTG
The DNA here is from genome assembly GCA_905231905.1 of Symbiodinium pilosum. NCBI lineage: Eukaryota > Dinophyceae > Suessiales > Symbiodiniaceae > Symbiodinium > Symbiodinium pilosum. The sequence continues at coordinate 97,485 of CAJNIZ010011348.1, read as the reverse complement.
GTATCATTCTAGCAATGATCCTTAAAAGTGGGTCCTTTGGGTTCGTCTCTTGAAGCCAATGACTTCAAAAGATAGAAGGAAGCCTGGACTCCAGCAGCGTTGATGCTCTTTTAAGCCCAGTGGAGGGTGTAGGGTTCAGGGATTATTTGGCTCGAAACACTTGCGCGTTGCTCCTTGAGCGCAGGTGCCTTTGGAGCTTGACTCTCAAGGACCGCGATTCCCACCACCAGAGGACGCCACACAAACATGCTCCACTGGAAATTGCTTGCAAGAAAGACCCCGTAGTTTCAAGAGCTTCCCCATAAACAACAACCCCTGAGCACGTCTATAAAGTGACATTTTAGGTCTGGCAAAGGCATCCAAGATTTCGCAAGCTAAGTCTCATATCCGTCCTCTGCAAACTCGAAAAGATTCCCATGATCTCTAAGCCCTTGTTCAACCCGGCTCTAGGCCCCAAACCCAAAACCCTAAACATTGGAAGTTTCAGGGCCTAGAGTTCCCTAAGCCTAAGCCCCTTTCCCAAACTCAAAGCCCTAAACTTTTCAAGTTTAAGCCACGCCTTTGATACTGCCCCCACTAAGTAACAGTTGGATAATACATCTGACTCATATTGTGACGAAATATAACCCGTAATATGACCCCTGGGATATTCTGTTACTGAGCGGAGGCTGCACCCTAAACCCTAAACTCTAAATCCTAAACCCTAAACCCAAAATCCTAAACGTGACCCCCAAACCCTAAACCCCACCCTCTCAGGACATGCCCAACCCACAAAGACGACATGCAGAGGCCCCGGCAGCTCTTTCGCAGCCTCCTGACATTTCGGGCTACCTTTACTGCTTAATTCAAGTTACCATAATATGTTAATATAAGTTTTGGGTTTAGGGCTTAAGTTACTATGATATGATATGGGTATGTAGAAGATAATGGGCAACCAAGGGCAAAGGCGACCTTTACATCCCATGGCAGGGCAGTATACCAAATATATACACAGATAGAGAGACAGATAGACAAATAAATCACAAATCTAACAATGTCTGGCTGCATATCGGGGACTACAGGAGTTCCTAGTACTGCAGCGGCTGAGGTGCCGGCGAGCTGCACCACTTTCTGTTCGCATCTTGTTTTCAAATTACGCAAAGCGGTGTCTTGCGTGATACGCTATACGATCTCTCAACAAGATCTTCAACAGCATAACATCTAACCGGACTCCTCATCTAAACGTTCTGACCCCTTTCTCATGCCCAGCGGCAGGAGCCGGGAGAGTCCTTTTAGCCGACTGCTTGCATCCGAGAGCGTCAACGCCACACGAAACACCTGAAACGACACCCACCTCAAGCAGGCAACTGTACTAGCAAAAAGATGGTGAAGCTGGCTTTGCAAGTGGCAACATGGTCCCGTCTTGGGTCCCCTCTGCCCTGAGCCCCTAATCCTTGGGCTCCTCGGTTTAGGACTTGATGCCAGAACTGAACCCCAAGTGTTGACCATCTACTCCAAACCCTCAAAACCAAACTCTTCGATAACCCTAAAACCTCCAAGCATTAAACCAGACTAAACCCTAAAGCTTAACTTCTCAAACTCTAAACCAGAAGACCTGTAAATGTCCAGAATCCCGAAAGATCCCCACAGATCCCCATATATCCCTAAACCCAAAACCCTCAACCCTAATATGTCCCTCAATACCCCAATATAATCCCTTGAGCCCACTCCTGCGGAGCGAAGCTCCGGAGCTTGGCCCCGAAGGTGATATGCATCAGCAACCGCCAGACCTCAGTAGGGTTTAGAGTTTGGGGTTTAGGGTTTGAGGTTTGCAGTACGTAAAGGGTTTGGGGTTTCGGGCTTGGGTTTAGGCTACTACCCCCCCCGTACCCCCCCCTACCGTTGATACAAACAGTCCTGCATGACCTTGCAGACTTTAGCACCATTATTCCCAAGGTAGAAGCTACCTAGGGCCATGCAGGACTTTTAGCATCCTCAGTAAGTTGCCCCTCAATTAGCTTTTGTTGGCCCTGAGTATCCCTAAACAGCCTAAACAAGGGGCAACCATGGGGGATGAATATGGGCGGGGGGGCGGGGTAGGGAACCCATGATAACTGGACTAGATCGGGATGAACATGGGTACATGATATATCAAGTCCCTATGAACGGGGTTTTCTGTATATGTATATATATATATGGACCTTTAGGGTTTATAGTTCAAGGTGGGTTTTACATGGATATATGGGTACATACATGGTTTAGAGCCTCAATAATGAAGAATCAATCAAGTTAGAAAAGGCTATGGAACATGAAATGAAAACTGCAGTTCATGGGGGCTATATAGGGCTGATCACTAGTTCCACCTTGGGATACTGCCAGAGATTAACCCTAAACCCTAAACCCCTTTCGTCTTAGTATAATAGATACTAGAAACTATTTTTTGGCTCAGCTTCAAACCTTTTGGCAATGAGGTTTTTGGTTAGGGTTTAGGGTTTAGGGTTTTTCGCACTTTCCCTAAATCCCTCCTAAACTCCAAACCCACATCCTTAAACCACTCACATTTGGCTTCAGGGGGTTTAGGGCTTGAAGTCACCTCTGGGGTTCTGGGTTCAGCTTTCGTGGGGTCAGGGTCAGGGCTTGGGGTTTAGCCTGTTTGGCGTTTTGGGGTTTTTACCCTGGCGGTGGCTAAATCAAAGCTAGCCACAGTATCTCCCAAAAATTGTGCATGCAGCTGTCTGTGGACAGGTTCCCAGCAAGCCCAATATAGCTTTACTACGGAATAGGCTAGGAACCTTAGTATGCTCAAATGTATATTCCTTAATTAAGCTATGTTGGGTTTTTTGGGTTAGCAACTTTGCGGGATATAGTCCCCCTTAAGATCGAATCTGGGGTATACGGGTATCTTATGATGGTATACCCAAAGCCATATTCTATCTACTTAACGGGGCCTATCTCCCTAAACCGTAAACCCTAAATAGTAGTTTCCATTTTCTTTTCCATGATCCCATTCTAACCCCAATATTCTATCTACTCAAGGGGGACTATAGGTGGGTCTGCATGCAATTGCTTACGTCAGTACTGGCACCAAACTTGGCCTTGGGTTGAGGCTTTGGGAAACCTGCAAAGTAGGGTTTAGGATTTAGGGAATCTCCCTAAACCCTAAAGCCTAAAACCTAAACCCCAAAGCCTGAACTCTTGCAAATTCCAGCACAACTGCAACCGCCTGCAAAGGCCTGCTCTCCCATACCATCAACTCTGAACTCTAAACCTCAGTGGAGCCCAGACACCACCCTAAACGCTACTTCAAACCCATAGTCCATCTGATGGAAGGCAAGAAGTCTAAAAGGAAAGGGCAGGCAGAGAGAGAGAGACAGAGAGGGAAAGAAAGAAGGATCGAACGAGAGCAAGCGAACAGAGAGAGAGATAGAGAGAGAGGGAGAGAGACAGCAAGAGATTGATTTTAAAAACCGGAAAGCATCAGTTGACAAGATCAGCTCCAGGCGTTAAGGAGGAGGCGCCCAGGTAACTGCAGGTCACTGGGTGCGATCATCTCGGACCTGGCTACGTTCAGGTTGATATGGTTTGTAAAGTCAAATCGGATACCTTTCGAAGTTATGGGATGTATCTGGTGACAAAAGGGTTGTCTAAAGCGCGGTGCCCTAAATGTATCCAAATTTTGGGGGCCGTGAGCCTCTGCTGCAATTACACAGCCACGAATTGGGGAAACTCTGAGATGCCAGAGTTAGAACCCAGGGCTCAAAAGATCTCCAGGAATCTAGGCTTCTGAAAGCAAGCGCTAGGGAGGCTCCTTTTTTGTGAGCACGGACTGAGGGCAATGCTGGCTGAACCTCCAAGCAGGATATGGAGGCCCTAAAACCTAAACCCTCAAGCCCCTATCTCCTCCTGCTTAGAGTACACCAAATTTCCTTAATCTTAAAATTTCAATGACCATCCCCAAACCCTGAGTAATGGCACTAAACCATGCAGGCACCCGAGCAGCTGGCGCCCTTCAGCATAATCTGCCGCCCGTAAAAGCTAGAGCCTAACCATGATCACTAAGCTCCCAGGACTTTCTCAAAACAACCCCATGGATACAAAAAGATTCTAAAGGCAATTATGGTGGTGGGTCCTTTTAAGGGATTTCATAAGGCTCATTATAAGGGGGATTTGGGGGAGTCCTTCTCATGGATGTCATATCTGTTTTGGGAGATACCCGTGCGGCTTCATGCACGGAGCAGGCGTTGAGGCTCACAGGACGTACCAGCTGTCAGCAGTGTTAGGGCTTAGGGTCTAGGGTTTACGGTTCATGTTTCTTGGGAATAGGGCGCTCAGTCCCGCTAGCGGTCTCTATAGAATCCCTGCAAGACCCGTTATCTCCTAGACTAAACCTTCACAACACATAGTCAGCCACAAACGACATCAAATAACCATGATCCCTGGCAAGAATCCTTCTAATCCCTTCATACTTATACTAAACACCTGCGCCCCGACCCAACAGTCGACATGTCCCCCGCACATATATATGAGGTCTCTTATGGAAAATGTTCAATGCTAGGGGTGGGGTGGGGGCGTCTAACATCATAATATGAGCTATCGGCTATTGTCTGAACTCCTAGTATCCCCTCCTTGATAACCCCCGTAATACTCCCCTATAGACTCCCCTCTATAACCCCCCCTTCAAGGAGTTTAGACTATTGGCTCACATAGCCCCTTTGAACCATGTTGGAAACAGACCCTAAACCCTAAACCCTAAGCCCATATGAGCTACTGTCTAAACTCCTAGTATCCCCCTTAATATCCCCTATAGTAATCCCCTATATAACCCCCGTTTAAGGAGTTTAGACTATAGCTCATATAGTCCCCAACAAATCATGTTCGTCAACTCGGAGTCTTGGATCCAGACTCATAGGTCCGGGGATCCTGTCCTCAGCGGCCGTATGGGCAGCACATGTGGGGATCTGCTCTCTTCTTTTTGCTAATGGCGCTTCCCCATGTAGAAGAAATGCCGATATAATGTCATCCTTACTATAACTACTTTAGAGACCTCTATAACTACTTTAGAGACTTCTGAGGAGACGCCAGTTGTTGGAAACCCCCTTTTTCAAAACGAGGCTACTTCGTGCCTGAAAGAAAGGGCCACCTCCTAAAGGAAGACTGAATCTAGAGGGATGTATCGCCCCTTTTGTGGCGCCGCGTCTTTGACGGCACCTGATGCCTAGGGTCCCTCTCAATTAAGGACCAAACCTGTTACAGTCCCTCATGGTTGGCGTCTACACTGGCCACTCCTTCCAGCAACAACCAGTCTGGGCTAGCGTTCAGCCTCTACACCGAATTCGTTTACAAGAATGCTTTCTCACTGACCTGTCCTTGCGTAAGATTTTTTTCGACGTAGCGTGGTGTGTCAAACACTGTCCCTTACTAGTCCCTGAAGCAAAGGAGACTGGCTCGGGGGAAGAAATTCTAAGGCTTCACGCTCCCTGAACCCTGAGCCCACATGCCCCAACCCAGCTGAAGCCCTAAACGGTAACCACCTTGGGCCATATGCTATCCCAGAGGCCGGGCCCCACGGGCTGAGCAGAAACACCGTGCGGCAAAGGGAGGTTCACAGCCTCCACTTATGGGCCGGATGCATGTATATACAGTAGCGTATACGTCGGTCGGCATGTTGCCAAGCCTGCATGTCACCAATGGTCCGAATGGATTCTGTGGGTTTCTTCGAGGCTGTAGGGATGACATGAGGTCTAGTTCGGAAGTCGAGTTCAGGCCCTCGTATATCCACCGAAACGTACGATCCGTCCTGCAAGGAGCCCGAGAAGGAATTGATAATTTTGAGACATACCCTTCTAGGAGCCATTTTGAAACACCAAGGCCTAACCTCCAAGCCTTAAACAACTAACCCCTTCATTCATGTAAACCCTTAATTTCTCGTGAATCCTCGACTTTACCTTCTCCATCATAAAGCATGTCTTGGGCTGGGGCATCCTGCGGTACGCGCGACAGCTGGCTTCGGAGGTCCTGTGAATCATATCGTGGCGGTACAGGATTCGAGGTTCTTGCTGTAAACGTTCAACTCACAATGCCTGCGTAATCATAACCCCAAAACCCCAAACGCCGAAGAACCCCAAACATGCACCAAGCCCCCAAACTAATCTGTACGCAGTACATACACACGCATCCACATGTCGCTGCCTGACGGAGCCGATTCTTTTCGTGCAAGGCGCATCCTCAGCCCCAAGTGCACGCGCGCGGGCGAGGAGGAAGCCCCAACTCCGACTTCGGAGCTCCCAGCCCAGGCAAACCTGAGCTAGGCAGGTTGAGAACTTCACCTAGCGCCTGACAAACGTTTTTTGAAACCACAAGAAGAATAACAACACCAAGAGGACGAGGGTGTCCCAAGGATGCTGCGGGTTTGCTATGCAATCACCACCGCACCTTCCCCTGGAAAGGAAAGGAAAATTATGGCCTTAAATAAGGCAAGCCGACTCCTTCCATCCGTGCTTAGCACATACATGAACGCCCACAACCCTGATCTCGAAATCTGAAGGTGCGTGTACACCTCTGAACTCACTCCTGTTGTGCACCAGTCAGCGATGAAGCGTGAAATGATGCATCCCATAAAACAAAGCCTGTCAAACACTGGAAGAATTATCCATACATCCTGAAGGGACTCCATTGTGACTCCAACACAAGGCCCCCAACGTTTCAAATTGCCAGGTGGCCTTCGCAAATCTAACGCGCCATGCGCAAGCTTCACAGCAAGATCTTCAAAGTTTAGCCTCCACGGAATTTTTGGCGCAAAAAGCGCGCACAAAACAAGCAGATTCCTTCTGGAAGAACCACAAAAACCATAGATGAATCGCATGGCGTTGGAAGCTACAACTCCAAATCCCGACACCATCAAAACATATCAAAACAAAATAGCAGGCAAAACACGCACAACGCCCACGATTATTGCAACCATGGCTTCACTTCTGGCAACGATGAAAACTGTTTGAAACCGGGCGTTTGCCTGCGGACGCGGTGAGGACGTATGGCAGAATGCATAAAGTTACGTTTTCCAGCACGATTGTCTGAATGATGAGGGCAGGGGAAAGAAAGTTAAGCACGATATATCTGCGAGATGTCGCGACAAGCCCGAAGGTGTTCCTGAACCGCATCATGTACACGGTTTGACAAGAAAGTCAGGTACATCCGTCCGCTGCGTATGTAAAGTTGCAACGCCAGCAATTCTTCAATGCACAAGGATATTATGCGTGCGCGCGAGATTTCGCTGCTGCCACATACACCCCTGCTGAAACTTTCGTGCCACTGCTTGCAGGTTGTTCCATACACCACCGCCTGGTGCGGAAGAGAAAGGATGTTTCAGAATGGTGCAAAATGTGTGGAAAGCGAAAGCATCGTAGCACTAATTTGCGAGTATTGGACTGGCGCAAGCTACTTTGATAAATGGCCGTCATTAAGCTCTACAACATTTGAATTGGAACCGTCAATTATTCCGTCATCCTGCCAAATCGCGCTGCCAAACCTGCAGCACTGTGTACGCGCAAGGTGTTCGCCTCTAGCACAACCATTGCACCTGCGCTCCGTAAAGCTTGCAACTACATCAAGTTTGGAACGTTTGCGCCGACATGCAGACTGCTATGGAGGAAGTCTTTGATGTCCGAGCCTGGTTGTATCTTAGTATGCCCCCTGCCTGCCAGGAATCGAAAGCTTAGAATGGATTCCAACCCAACGCGTCAGCGATCCTTTCAGTTATCATGCTGCAAAGGCAGCTGATTAATAGATTTGACGGATTTTAGGGCTGGGGTTACAGACTGGAGGGGACAGGCGTAGGACGAGATACTAGCAGCAACACCTGGGCAGCTTCACAATACACTTGCATCACTTACTTAACTATGCTCATAAGAGACTTTGAAAGGTGAGTGAATGAAGTTATGTAACTTGGTGGGTTTGTTTGGTTCGGGGCCTACAGCAGATTGCCTAGCCTGCGTGATAGAATTAAGCGCGTGTGAGCAACACCATGTATGAGCAGCTCCTTCCTGACATGCAAGTTTAGCGTTTAGGGCTTAGGAATTTGGCAACCCCAGCCCCTGTAACAAGGAACTGCGAAGCGTCATGTGATAGTTGTCCTCTTCTTTGACGCCATGTGGACCGCTGATTTCAATGTTTTAAACAAGGTGTAGTGAGAAGTTGCACGAAATCAACTAGTAAATCAAGGAAATCCCTGATTAGTGAGGTTTGCATTGCCCTATAGTGCTTCACACTTGTTTACTGTTAGTCTGATGAAACTAAGGTTTAAATAAAAACTTCATGAAACCTCTGCGACACGCTAATATGAAATCTAGTAAGATTAAACGTTTTACTTCAAAATCATTCATGCCTTTCAGATAATGTCAACAAAAGGGATTTACGGGAAGAAAATCTGGAGCCCCTGATGTGAGAATTCACCTAATAACTCGAGGCTTCTTGAGTGAGGGATTATGTAGAGAAATCGAGGAGCCCAGGACCCCAGAGCCAAAATCCCTAGCCCAGACTTTGAGACTTCCCCAAATAAATCGAAGCTTTTTTAGTAAGGGGTTTGTGCAGAAAACAGTTAGCACCGAATCTGAGAAATTATCCAATTCTAAGGAGCCGATGTAGTAAGACATTTGTATGGAGACCTAAGCCCAAAACCCAAAACCCCTAAACTGGCCCAAGCTCTGAGAATTCCTCTACTGATTCGCAACGTGTTTATTACGTGTTATAAATAACTCGCGAACCAGAATCTGTGAATTCTCTGAATAAATCGAAGCAGATTCAATGAGCGATTTGGATAAAGACAATCAGGAGCTCAGGGTCTGAGAACTTATGAAATCATTGGGTTTAGAGTTTAGGGTTTAGGGATTCGGGTAGAAGAAATCAGAAGCGCAGGATGTGAAAAGTCCTACAATTACTAGGCTGCGCCCTGGGCGCTTGCCCGGAATTTAGCCGTTGTCAAAAGCATCCGCTATCTTGCTTCGTTTGCGAAAGCATACGGTTACGAGAGCATCCACGCACAAATGATCATTGCGTTCGTGTTCCAAGAGCATACGGCTACGAGAGCATCCATGCCCAAACCATAATTCGTTCGTGTTCCAAAGCATACGGTCACGCGAGCATGCATGCCCAAACCATAATTCTTTTCGTGTTCCAAGAGCATACGGTTACGAGAGCATCCAAATTCCGTTCGTGTTCCAAGAGCATACGGTTACCAGAGCATCCATGCCCAAACCATAATTGCGTTCGTGTTCCAAGAGCATACGGCTACGAGAGCATCCATGCCCA
>CAJNIZ010011348.1:61169-86725 GCA_905231905.1 Symbiodinium pilosum | reverse complement strand
CCCGGACCAAAGCATCATGAGCATCAGCTGCCCAGCGTTTTACTTCAGGACCGCCCGAGCCAAAGCATCATGAGCATCAGCTGCCCAGCGTTTTACTTCAGGACCGCCCGGACCAAAGCATCATGAGCATCAGTTGCCCGGCATTTTACTCCAGGACCGCCCAAGCCTCAGGAGCATCAGTTGCCCAGCGTTTTGCCTCCGCCCGGACCAAAGCATCATGAGCATCAGTTGCCCAGCGGTTTACTCCAGGACCCAGCTGCGACCCGCAAACCGCCCCGCGGAAGGCGTTGAGGCAGATTTCTTCTGGCCTGTAACCTGGCACTTGTGCATTGTCTCCTCACATGCTTATTTGAGGGGCGCTTGGGTTATTTCTCTCCTAGAACACAAAGCTCAGGAGACAAAGCATCATGATGCCGAATCGCCTAAATCCTCGAGGCGTTGTGTCACAAAACCTCAACCTCAACCTCATCGAAGTCTCTGCGAATTCCTTCTCGATCCAGAACGTTGTACGAGGCCCCAGCTCACAATCCCATGCCAAACTCTGACACTGGACTCCAAACCCACAGATCTTCAAGCCAAATTTCCCCAAAGAACCTCAGGCTGCAAGAGTCCCAGCTTACATCAACGGTCCAGTCGAACCCAAAACGTTCATACTCCCAGACCCACTCGAGGATCCAAAAAGTGGAACCCCCCCAATATGAACCCAGTACTACATTGGGGCTAAGGGATTATTAGGGGGTTCTTTTTTTTGGATCCTTTAGGGGGTCTGGGTATTCATTCTGCCGCGAACAAATGAGGCAAGGTCCAAAGCAAGGTTGCCGGCCTTCATAATCCCTCTCCGATATCGTAATACTCCACGCCCCAGTAGCAGCAAATGCATTCTCCGCCCTTAAGTAGATAGAATATGGCTTTGGGTATATTATCTTACAATCCCCATGTACACCATATTCTATCTACTTAAGGGCGACTATAATGCTACATTGTTGAGAACATTCATGACTAGGTGGATTCGGAGTTGGCTGCATGGGGAGGAAAGTACCGCAAAGCATGTCTATACACCCCCACATAATCCCCCGAAAAGCAGGTTACATTTAATTTGTGATGTTTTTGTTCGTTTGCTTTTTCACTTTCTAAAAGCCTTTTTAACAACCCTACAGCTCCCAATCATATAACAGTTTCCATCTTCTGCATAATGTCCTCATGCCCTGGATAACAACCAGGAAGTATACCCTAAATCCTGAATCCTCTTCATCCCAACTTCAGTTCCCATGTCATGTGCCTTTCTCTTTTGCATGTACCCCTCCATTCCCGGGGTAAAATCCCTAAATGCTACATGTCCCCAAAGAATCCCATATTTATCCCTCTATAACCCCTGTTACCCAGACCCCCGAAAAGATCCAACAAATAGAACCCCCTAATTACTCCCTAGTTTCCCCAATGTAGTAACGTTTCATATTGGGGGGGGGGGGGATTTTTTGGATCCTTTATAGGGGCTGGGTAGAACTTATAGAATCCCGGCCCTAAACCCTAAACGGCCTAGCGTACGGTCAGCTGGGCCTCGGTGTACACCACGCCTTGCGCTGCTTGCGCTGCTACGAAGCGCGCTCCAATCTCCTGATCGGGCAAAGACGCCGCACAGTACCCTGTTTTGCGGCCCACAGTACCCTAACAGCTAAATCGTAAACACGAAGCCCTAAGCCCTAAATAGTCATGTCGATATTGTTATCCATGCTCTTTTTCATGTATCTTGGTCCTCCGTAGGTGAATTCGACCCCAACCCTAAATAACAATAGTTTCCATGTTATTTTCCATCATCCCAATAAAACCCAACAAATACCCTATAATCCCTATATAGTCCCTATATAATCCCTGTAATCCCAGACCTCCAGCATCTTCAGGTCGCCACGGACGGCGGGCAGGAATCGGCTGAAGCAGTCGAGCATTGCCTTGCTGAGCCCTAGATCTGGTTTAGGGTTTAGGGTTTAGGGTTTGGGGTTGGGGGTTTAGGGTTTAGGGTTTAGGGTTTGGGGTTTAGGATATTCAGGCCCCATCATCTGCACTCATAGGCCCGAGATCCTCAGTTGGCGCACTTGAAGCCCTCATGACCCTATGTGCACAAACTGAAAAGGTTTGCCTCCTGCACTCCTGACTATTGGGTTGTTCTCGCAACTATGGGCCCCCTTTTTGGTTATATGAATTATTACGGAACCTAATATATAGGGGTACCAAAATGGGACCCTAATTTTGGGAACTACCCAACCCTAAACCCTAAACCCTAAACCCTAATTTTGGGAAACCCTCAAATACGACTGGCCATGAGTGTCCAACACAAACAGAAGATGGGCAATGCCAAGTATCGAAACTCCTAGTACCCGCCCTTAATAAGCTCTATAATAATAGTCCCCGATACAACCCCCTATATATATATATATACATATATATATATCCCCCCTTAAGGAGTCTAGACCCCTAAACCCTAAACTACAAGTTTCGGAGCTGTCAACGCCCGCAATGGGAAGTTAATGGCTTTCATATAGTCAGGGCTCCCTTTCGTGACAGTTCCTAAGATAAGGATGGATAAGGGGCATAGTAACATGGAAGGAACGCAATATCTTGGAGTATGTGCGGAGATCCAATGCTAAAGTTCGAGTGTTCTTGGGGGTAAGTACAAAGATGGCATGTTGAAACGAGAACTTTGCTGACATGGAAAAACAGTTCAGCGAAATGGTACATTACTATGCGTCAGCGATACTTCTGCGCAATTTTCTACGGAACAACAAGTAAGAAGCAGGGTACACCCCTGCAGTCCCTCATAATCACTCGTGTATGTTACGCCAGTGTTCCGCAAAATGCCTCCCATTTGCCTGCCTAGCCGCCAAATCCTGTGGCCCTGAGTCCAAAGTCCTATGTGAACCCTAGATTACCCTTGAAAGTGGGCTTGTATACCCCTAAGCTACCTAAACCCTAGACACTAAACCCTAAACCCCTAAACCCTAATCCTAAACCCCAAGAACTCATTCACACTCCCACTCTGTGCTGCCAGCATCAGGGTCCGCAGCGCGCACGAGTTGAACAACGGCCTTCTCTGAGGGCCCGCACGCTTACACGGGTGGTTGACAAAATTATGGTCCCTTTTGTGGGTACCCTACATATTAGCTGCCGTATTATAATAGGAATCCAAAAAAGGGACCATAATGTTGACAACCACCCACATAGGGATTGTATGCGGTGCTATAACGGAACCTATCATTTAGGGCTTAGGCTGAGGGACACTGAGGGTTCATTAGGTTCCTTGCTTCGGGTTAGGGTGCCTTTTGGGGGAAGGGACGGTTTTGAGGTTTAGGATGCTCTGTAGCCAGGATCGCGCCAGTTTAAATTTCTACCTGAAGCCGAGGTTGATTTTTCGTTAGAAAGCCCTAAACCCTAAACCCTACACCCGCTTTCAGTGCCCCCGAGCCTTCGCCGAATCTTCTTCAGGCTAAGATAGGACAGTCCTCTCAAACCGGAAACCACCCATCATTCTGAAACGTGCCCTTCAAACTGGACGTGCACACCTTCCCAGGCCCTTATTCAGGCCGTTCGAAGGTGTCGGGTTAATTGGGGTTGGGGCTACAGTACTCCCAATGAGTCCTTAAGCATCCGGCCCAGACTCCCGAACCCCTCTTTTTTTTGCCTAGCTATGAAACGTCAACAGCCTACCATACAATTTCAAGGCCTCCCACATAAACCCACGTGCCTTAACCCAATCCCCTTCTTGAGTGAGCTGTGATTGCAGTCTGCCCTCTGCCTGCTGGATGAAGGAGTGGATGTTCAGCATGAGCATGATCTCTTGTGTACCAGCACCAAAACTTTTCTTCACTACCCCACAACCCTGTGGCAAGCCTGGGAGCATGTGACAGCCCACTCATTTGAAAGCATGTGGGTCTTCGAAGGGGTCTATGTTTGATCAAGACGGCGAAGCCCTGCTTTCCCACATATTCCGGGGACCATCGTCTCCATTTCAAAACCTGCAGCAGTCAGATGAAAACGCAACGTGGGGACCTGACACCGTGCGCAGGCATCGTTTGAGATGATTTTTACTTCCAATTAGATTACACCCCGTACGAATATGGAAGTCGAAGGCTTCTAGTTTTAGATGATGTCTCAAGACGTGCTTGGAGCGGCATTGGTAAATCTTACCTGGTTGCAACTTGTTTCTTATAAGCCAGCTTTACCCATACCGGAGGGGTTCTGGAATTGTACTAAACCCCACATCCCCATAGGTCACCATCAGCCCCCAGCCACTAAACCCCAAATGCCTCAGACCCACAAATCCTACGCCTCTAAGCCCAAAACATCCTTCAAATCAACCCCAAACAGGCCTACCCAGGGGAGGGGGAGTAACGGGGTGCAGTTTTGGACTCATGACGAAAACCCTGCATCCCTAAACCCTAAGTCTAGCAAAGGCCTGCAGAAGCTCCATCTCGCTCTTCACGCAGCGTAGCCTGGGGTGCTGTTAAGGAACTTAATTTAGGTTACTATATTGGGGTTTCTATCATTTACTATATATACCCATTATGGCAACTGAATTTAAGTTCCGTAACAGCAACCCAGTAGCTCCAGAGTGGCACCCTGCTTTTTGAGGCTGCGCTGCCATGCTTCCTCGCGCTTTGCTGCACGGGAATACTTTTAGATTCCTATGATACAGGGAGACTGCGCCGCCTTCTGATGATATATAGGGCTCCTTATAGTGTATGGGTTCAGGGATTTGGGTTTGGGATTTGGGGGCCTCTTACACGTCCTAGGCGTATGCTGAGGCTTGCCGGGAAGATCACGGGATCCCTGTTTGGGATTACCTTGGGGTAGCTTCGAGCGCCTCGAGCTTCAAGACACAGCCCCATGTCTTGAAGACTTGAAGGTGGTGTGCAGGTCACCTAAACCCTTTAAACCCTAAACCCATAGCCCTAAACCCTACACGCTAAGATAGAGCTTTAGGTGTGCGACCGAAACTCACGCAAAAAAAAGGCCCGCCTTTGGATGTCATGAGCCCAAAACACAAAACTTCATTGGGAAATCCTGCGGATGGATACCTTGCGGGTAGTGAGAAGGACCTGAATGGCGTGTTATGGTGTGTTATTGGTATTGAATTTGCGGATAGGTAGGGTAATGCATTCAAGGGGGTTGGTCACACAAGTACCCCAGGGCTTTAAGCATAAACCCTCATTAGGTTCTACACCCTATAGTCTAGATTGGGTCGTGAAGCTTCTCCTTGTTTGCTAAAGGGACCTTACTGGGAACCCCAAACAAGAAACCCCAATAATATAGTAGGAATATAATAGGAATATACCTACCAGGGTCCTTACATTCCATTATGTTCCTACTACATTCTTGGGGTTCCCTGTTTGGGGTTCCCTGTTTGGGGTTCCCATTTGAACCCTTTTGTTTGCAGGGTTCGCAATGGTCTCTCAACAAAAACCCTTCACAGCATCCAACTCCGTTAAGCAAGGCCGACCCTACACCCTATAGTCCCCCCTAGGGTTTAGGGTTTAGGGTTTAGGTAGATAGAATTGTAACGGCTATACTGGGATAATGGAAAATAAAATGGAAACTACTATTTAGGGCTTAGGGTTTAGGGTTTAGGGACAGAATATAGCTTGGGGAATATTATGACAAGATCCCCATATAGCCCATACTTTATCTACTTAAGGGAGATAAACCCTTTGAACTTACTCGTAAAGGAATATTTCTATGCAGGGATTATGTAGGGATTCGATTCCTTTATTCCCTGCTAAGAATCAGTAAGTGATTCCCCTGAGGCCACTAGCTAGGGAAATACAACTCGACATGTAGCCATTACAGACTACGCTGTTGTTCCACTATGGGACCTGAAGCCCTCCCACTTCTTGAAACCTGGGCAAAACAATAAGGCATGCCCGTCATAGACCTTCTCGCTCTAAACTAACTACTGCCTTTCGCAGAGCCCTGAACCGTTTAACCTTAACCGTCGGGTCTTGCTCCAACGCATCCCGCGTCACCACCACAGCTCCGTGGCGGTCAGGTGGACGCATCCTCTCGCGATGCTTTAGGCTTTAGGATTTAGGGATTCGGGTCTTCAACGCGCAGATTGCAATCATGACTTCGGGCAAGAGAGAGAAGTATCAGGAGGATAGGTTCTGCTGGTCCCTTTCGAAAGGATGTGGGAGCTTCATGCATGAGGATCCATCATACCCCAACATAATATAAGAATTTTCATGGGGACTCCCAAGAACGGTCCCTGATATTGGGTTTGTGCGGGGTTCTCGAAAGGGACTTCGTGCCGGAAGCCTTGATAGTTGGGGTTGCCGAGGGCATTTAGGCCCTGAACAATGACCTGGGCTCTTTCGCTCTTCAAGTTGCCCAAACGAAACTGAGGCTAGAGTTTAGGGGTTAGGGTTTAGGGGTTTAGGGTTTAGAAACTAATGAAACAAACTGAGGTTGAGAGTTTGTCTTCGGTTTGGGGGTTAGGTTTTGAGGATAGCTTTAGGCATAGGAGAATAACATGCCGCTGAATACCCTTGTGCGCCTGTCTCAGGGAGCTCAACACGTTTAACTTCAGGAAGATACCCTCAATCATATAGAGGGTCCTGGAATGATGTAGGAAACCCTAAGCCCCAAATCCTGAACCCTAAACCCTATTTCTTAATTAAGGTGACTCAGCCCGTTGGGGAACGCCGAGCCTCCCCTACTTGGAGGGTCAAGGGGACTTCGCAAGTAGGTTAATAGTAAGGATAAGTAGGGTTCCTTTTTGGGTTATAGTGAAGGTTGAGGGGACTTCGTAAGTAGGTCAATATTGAGGATAACTAGGGTTCATTTTTTGGGCTATGATTGTAATTTACTCTGCTTGCTAAGTCCCCGTCCTAAACCAGTAGCTTCCATTTTCTTTTCCATTAGTAACCTACTGACAAAGTTCCCCCTAAACCCTAACTCCTAAATACTGTTGTAGTTTCCATGTTCTTTTCCATTATCCCTGTATAACCTCAATAGTAAGCGGTCTGATTGGCTCCTTCTTCCTCCAAGAAGGCAGCCATGGGGTCGCCAGGTATAGCCTTTTGGGTGGGTCAGGGATACTAGTTTGGGGTTTATGGCTTGGGGTTTAGGGTTTGGGGCCTAGGCTCGGCAGGGTTTATCGAAATTCGGCTCCCCATGTTGCAGGGCTCTCTCTCAAGGATGGCCGTCGATTGGCGTCTATGTTGGGATTCCTCATTTCAGCCCTACACACTATGGCAACCCTCAATTCTTTTTGTTTTTCAGCATCTAGGGTTTGAGGAGGTTTAGGGCTCACCCTAAAGCTTAAACCCTCATTTAGGCTTCCCTGTTGTAGACCCCTAAGCTGCGAAATGCGAGGATGGCGAGTCGCCTCAAGGATGGTTTGGGGATTAGAAACCCTAAGCTAAGTCTGAATCCGAATGCAGGCCCTTCACTTCATGCAGGTATTGTTAATGCTGTTATAGTCCCCTTAAGTAGATAGAATATGGGGATCTTATTATAATATACCAAAAGCCATATTCTATCTACTTAAGGGGGACTATATATTCTTGCTCTCATTTTTGTGGTCATTGTCGTGATCCCTTTTCAGATTCTTGTAACTGTTATTCTTGTTATCTGCGTGTCTCGCGCAGAGCTGAGACTTATGGAAAGGCGCGGGAGATCGTTCTAAGATTCTACCTGTCGTTTGGGCGCATTGGCTTAAAAGGGAAACACAATAATTTCCTGACAAGGTGGAGTTACTTCAGGCCGTTTTGCGTATCCAACCGGGAGCCCCTAAACCCTACACCCTAAACCCTTAAACAATTTCGGTTCCAGGAAACCCGGAAGTGCAAGCGGCCGTAGCTCTGCTGAAATAATTCCGCTTGTACCTTCCCGTCTTGTGAGCTGCGCTATCTTGAGATATCTTGAATATTCTGGCTAGTTGCTAGTAGGCAGAGCATGGAGGAATGGATTCCCACAGCAAAACACGCCATATGGTTCTCCAATTGTATACTGGTGTCCATGTTCCCTTCAAGTCCTTCATTGCCCACTGAAAACAAGGAAGTATTTGTCAGGTATGGGTAGCAAGAGCATGCCTGCAGTCCCCCGAACTCTATATAGACATGTACACACACATACATATATACACATATAAAAACCATCTTCTAGACAAAGCCCTGCAGCAGCGCCAAATGTTGCTTTATACCTGCCACAAGCTTCCGGCAAATGCAATCGAAACAATCGGAGTTCGCAATGTCTCCAGGGATAGGGTTTGGAGTAATCCTCTCCCCCAAATACTAAACCCCTTCACCCCCCTAGTATTAAATACTCCCATTATGTGGTATATTATAGAATGTTGGGAGTATTTAACATTAGGGAGGTGGGCGGGTTTAATTTTAGGGGGTTGGGAGTACCAAGGCCATCTTGCAATTTCTGGCTTATGTCCTGCTGGCTGGCCGGGAATGAAGGAGTGGATCCCCAGTGGTATACAGTCTCTATATGATCCCTTAGAATAGTGCGATGTCAATTTCTTTTCCAGTCCTTCATGACCTACTGACCACAGGTAACAGTGGGGATGCAGTAGTGCTGCAAGCACGGGCTGCAGAGCGTCCGCACAGAGCCATCTGCAACTTTCCCGCGTGCGTTAAAATGGGTGTTTCCAAAATTCAGGGTCCTCCGCATATACCCCCAATATATAACAATCCTTCTGATAAATACCCCCAATATCTTAAAATCCTTATGATAAGGACCGACCCTTACTTGCTGGAAACCCCACAAGGGGTGCAACTGCTCGTCAGGCGGGACCTGATTTGCTTTGGTCGTCGCCGGGCTCATCGCTTTATGCTTCCTGGCCCTTATTTGATTTTATAGGGCTATAGGGCTACTCTTCTGAACGCAAGCATACATACACACATATAGATATATATATATATATGTACACATATGTATGTGCGTGTGTGTGTGTGTGTGTGCAACTGATGTAAAAACAATAAGAAAATAGACATACATGTATACACATATGCATACACATACAGCGCACACAGATACACGCACACATGTACATGTACATATAGATGTGCAAATACACACACCTGGCGCCCTAGGCCAGGGACCCCTTTCCCGAGTCATAGACAGGACCTTGAAGGTTGCAACTATGGACCCTAGTCTGGGTCCTTCATAGTGGGGCTTGAGAATGGCCACGTAACAAGTTACTCCAACTTCGTTAGGATTGGGGGAAGGGGTACCAATGGTAGTAGGTATACATATAACGTGTAAATATATATGTGTATATACATATACATATCTTTCTCTCTCTCTCTCTCTCAACCCTACCTTTTTGCACTAAAGCCAAACTAGTCTGCTGGTGCCTAGATAACACAACCATGCCGCAGTGGGGAACTAGGTGCACACCCCATACCTAGAAAGAGCATGACTCTCAGTCCACGGTCTCGAGAATTGACACTCAGATTTGAGATAATGCCCGGACTTGTTATGCGGACGTGTCCCAACTATCAACGGCCAATTGCGCGTGGTCAAGGTGTCCACACCCCACGGAACTAACTTGCAGCAGCTAAAGCTGGAGCGCACCAAATCTAGTTTTTTTGCTGCCTCAGGCTCACTGGACAGTGGTGAGAAAACTCGCTGGTTTTTGTAGATATAAATGAAGGACTAGTCTTGACTCCCACATCAGAATTTCTCCCTAAACACGTCGTCCTTTTTGGTGCCAAGCAGACACATACTTATTGAAATCAAGTTAGACATATGTGTATCTCTATCTGTGCTCATTTTAGGGCTATGAGGATAGTAGTCGTCCTGAAGGATCCTATACGGATTATTCTGGGAAACTCCCTTCGTTCAGGATGTCAATAGGACAGTCAGCTCATTGATGAGATCTACGCTAACAAAAACGGTGAGGTGCATCGGCATGGGTATGCAACCATACCGGGGGTTTCCAATAATAGGAGCCCAAAGCTAGACTATGGGCCTTATTGACCCTGTTCATAGAAACCTCCCTAAAATTGGATTTCCAGGACTAGGTTCCCCCTGATACTCTGCTCCTGATGGCAGGTGGCCCCAGAAACATGCCCATATAACGCCCCAGAAGCCCCTACATGATCCCTGAGTGTTCAGGAACTGGGCAATGATTTGAGACGTGGCAGCCTCTAGGGGTATCAGCTTCAATCGCTGCAACACAAGCTTATGGCTCTCAACTGGGCGAAGTTGACCCCCATGCCCCCTAAAACCCTAAACGCGTAGTGGGGCTTA
Source organism: Symbiodinium pilosum (assembly GCA_905231905.1). Lineage (NCBI taxonomy): Eukaryota > Dinophyceae > Suessiales > Symbiodiniaceae > Symbiodinium > Symbiodinium pilosum. Next base: position 76,474 of record CAJNIZ010011348.1, on the reverse strand, counting down.
AAGCTGAGATCATGGCTCTAGCTCTCTGCCAGGGCTAGGGCGGGGACCGAGAACCTTACCACAAAACCCCAAACTAGGGTTTAGGGTTTCGGGGATCAATTTAACTTAGCTTGCAGCTCCGCGATAGCCACGGCACTAGATGATCTTGGGCGGCAGATTCCAGAATAGCACCTGAGCAATGACAGTCTTTTACGAGGAACATCTGATATCACAGGTGGAGGGCTCTTTGATATCAGTAACGAGTCATCGGGGAAGGGTATAACATTGCCAACAACCTTCCTGAAGCCTCAGGGTTTAGACCTTGAGGGAAAATGCTTGGACCCTAGAACCCTTGAAAGCGTGCAAGGTCTCAAAGTGGAAAGCTACACTCATAAACCCTAAACCCTACACCCTAGATCCTAAACCCTAAACCCTCACCATGCTAGCGCACGGTCCAAATCTTATGTATTTGTAGCGTGCTCTTAATGACATCACGAGCTTCCTTGTTTATATGCATACATAAATATATATATATACATGTGCATATACAGATATACATGTGTGACTGTTGTAGGGTTGTGGTAGCCAAGATTTTCTGTTCGGCCTGAGGGCCTACAGTAATACTGCAGCGCAAGGGGCGGCAATGAAGGTGTAGGCCAACATCAGCCTGAGTTGTGATGGAAGTGTCCAAAAATCTAGGGATCAACGATTGGGGGGCGTGACTATTACAATGCGGCCTCTAGTATTCTTTGCGCACTCAAATGGGCAGACAACGCCTTTTTACAATCCCCAAACAAAAAGTTGCCTTCGGAAAGCGTGGCAAGCATGCACCACCTGGTCACAAGTTGAGGCATCTACAAATTTCCAGTGCAAGCCGCGGGAAACAGGGCCCAGGCTAAGAGCAAATAGACCTACTGAATCAATGTTCGTAGAACTTGCCAGGGCCCGTTTACTTCCTGGTTCTGAGGAGAGAATAAGGGAACATATCATATTGGGATTATATAATTCCTTGATGTTCCTTATAATCATAGGGATTGTATTCACTTTGTCCTTACTAAGAACTAATAAGTTTAGGGTTAAGACTGCAAAGCTGCAGTCATGGACCTTCGAGCCCCGCTGCCTCAGGGAACACCCCTGCAAGATTGCAGGAATGCAATTGGCTAAAACGAGAAAAAGTCCCAGAAATGATGTCCAAATATTGGGACCTTTTGTAGCGAGCAGATGATGGCCTGGTAGTTCCGCACCTTGCTGAAACTGTAATAGAACCGCGGAATCCTGAAAGCTACAGAACCAAAGAAATGCAACACTGCCACACTACCTCCAAACATGGGGACAGCCCAGATCCGTTCACGCTCCGCCATCCTTCTGAACCAAGGTAACCTCTCAGAAACTCAGCATTAGATTTTGTGGATTATGTCAACCTTTAAGAGCTCATCTAAAATGGATTTGTCCGAGCCAAGTTGTGGTCGTGGTTGCATTCCGCCGAAGTGTTGTGGGGCTCGCCTCCGGGTAGTTTCCCAAAAAATCGGGGGATCCCAAAATAGGACCCAAAATACTTGGTCCTTATTATGAGCACCCCAAAAAGGGTATCCCTAATTTTGGAAAACCCCCTCTTCTACCCCAAAATCCTCAAGAAAGCCAAGCAGCAGGTAGCCCTTGAGCCAGTGGGAACGACCATCGGACATGAGCACGACGACTAAGAGGACAGAGAAGAAGATCACAGCCTTGACTTACTGGGAGTTAGTAGGGGAGTAATGTAATGTATTCTATTTTAGGATACTATGGTACCCAATATTACCCCAATAATGGAGAATCAAATGGAAAAGAGAATGGAAAATGAAATGGAAACTGGGATTATATAGGGGTTATTTGTGTAGTATTTTATTGCAAAATATCGGGATTCTACAAGGATGACATTCCCGTATGTCCTGCGAAACCTCAGTAAGACGACGGATGATAGCTATGATGTTACGACAACGACAACAATTCTTGGCCTCACAATCCTGGTTTTTCTGAGTTCGGGGTCCGTTGTAATTACTGGGCTTGGCATGCCACAGGGGAGTTCTCCCCGCGGCTCCTGTCACGTAGGCACAGCATAGCAGTTACTCGCCTGAAAAGTCCTGCGACCAAATGGAACCCCTCGCAGTCATGGTAAACAAAAAACCCTGAACCCTAAACCTTAAACCCTAGGGGCTTATGAAATTCCATTCCTCTCATATACAATGGTACTAGACTGGGAATTGCTGTTACTAGGCGTACAAAGGGGGTTGGGAGTTACTTTTACCTGGCTACAAATCAAGTTGACATCTTCAAGCCTTGGGTTCTTTAGGGTTTATGGTTCTGGGTTTAGGGTTTTGGGTTTTCGGTTTACGGTTTTGGGTTTATCCCGTCAAGCCGGTTCTCAAGCTGAATAGACTATTGAAAACTTTAGGTGGACCCCCACACTCATTGTGACCACCAGGGATACGGATAGTGGAAATTATTTCAGGGGTCATCATGTTTTGCCATTCTGCCACTATCACTGCGCAGGGGCCCAATGCCATGAAAACCCGCCCTTCAAAGAAACCCACGCGCCCACCCAAACTCCCAAACCCCCACCCCTTTTAATCAGTTTGTGTAGGTTTGGGGACACTATAAGAACATGTTATCTTAAAGCTTAAAGTTTGTTGATGCTCTACAGGGAATACAGAGGGATCAAGTGCAATAAAAAACACACACAAATTTTCAAACGTGCCGGGCTGCCGTGTTGATCATGCCGAAATCAAGGGTCATAGGCACGTCAAGCCTTTGTTGGTGAAAGGGTTCAGGCTTTAGGGCTTAAATCAAAGATTTAGGGTTTAGGGCTTAAGTCAGGGGTTTAGGGTTTAGAGCATCTTCTGGAAGGGGAAGATGAGGGGAGGGACATATGCAATGGGGGTATAAGGCACTCTCCCCTGTAAATGTCCTAGGTTAAGGGTTTAAGGCTTGGAGTTGAGGGTATGGCAAACCCTTTTTGCAGTGGGTCTCAAGTACCAGCGCCCATAAACCCAGAAACCCTTGCCCAAACCCTACACCGCATAGGGCATAGCACGAGCACTGGGTTCCAGTGGCTGTTGATTAAAGGTCCCTCCCAGACAAGTATGCCGTCTGCTGAACGTAGAGGTACTATAATCCCCTAGACCTATAATGAGAACAGTATCTTTCATCATTGCTAGGCGCTAGTTATACTATTGTGGGCGCAGTGGGAATTACGCATACTTCGTAAGGAAATAAAACATTACACCCCTGGAAAGAAGTACCCCGTCATTATGCCCCAGGCGAATGCTAGCGAGCGTGGAATGAGCGAAATGGTTTTGACCGACAGGAAAGCTGCTCGCCAGGAGAACTTAGGTTGAAGGCACGTATCTGGTTTAGGGTTACCCTAAACCCTAAACCCTAAGGTTTTGGATATGTTTCGGGTACATGCTTGGGGGTACGCTTGGGGGGAGGAGTGTGGAAGGCAAATGATTCTTGCGTGGGGTATGTTCCTGGCATGCTTCGATGTATGCTCCCCCGTAAGTAGATAGAAGATGGAGTATATGGGGATAGAAATATGGTTGTGGGGACTACATGTTTCGCCCATCTGAACTTCCATTCGGGTCTCAAGCCTTGGCACCCCGAAAACACGCGGTCCAGATGTATGTGGGTAGTTCCCAAAATTAGGCGGCCATCTTGGTACCCCTGAAAGTTAGGTGCCGTAAAATAGTTTATAACCCAAAGGGACAATAATTTCGAGAATAACCAGATGTGTGGTGAGCTAGTTATAGAAGGACCTGTGACGGCCTTGTTCATTCTGTAGGACTGTAGGCCACGTCTCGCTCGGATGCTGCCGCAGCTTGGGGAGGGTTGTCGGGACCATAAACTGGTTTTGCACTTGAGTACGAAGTAGGATTTGTGACTGAGGCCGATCAGGATTAAAGGCAAGGTACACCCAGCCCACGATGACAGCGAAGGGCACTACGAATAGAGCCACCTGCGTCCTGGGGTGGCTTGGGATTTGGGAGGAAGGCTGAAATGCTTGGGCTGTTGCTGTTAGGGATTTGGCGGGTTAGTCTCCAACTTTGAGGCATCTTGGGGAGTTTGACTTGGAGTGCCTTCTGTCTTCATTCTGAAGCACACCTCCTAATCATCTTTCAGCGATTGAGCCTGGGACGTTGCCACCCATTTTCTCGAAATCACTTTTCGACTGTGCAGATCGCAGCAACAATTAGAATGGAAGGTCTTGGGGAACTTTCCATCTAGAACAAGCTGATCAATGATGAGATGTAGGACTCCAGGATAAGATTCGACGTCTGCAAAGCTGCGGAGCCAAACTCTAATGAAATTCCTGGGTTGCCTCAAATGTTCCGCCCTTTTGGAGCACTCCAGTTCATGATGCTCTGAATGTGGCCCTACACCTGGGTGCCTCGGCAAAGGTTCACCATCATGGGGATCTCCAAAGTTTACTAAACTTAAAGGGGTGATGATTAAAAGGGCTACGGTATGTTGGGGCGTACATGGCTTATGGAAAACACCACAAGGTTGCCGTTTGCCGATCTGCGGGGTCAGCACCAGTATCTTGGGACTATACATGAAGATCATGGGTTTCAACAGCTGCCCTGTTGAACCTGCACATCCTCCATGAGATCTTGCCCCAAGCCAGGCAGGCATCTACGAGACACTTGTATTACCAATATGGTGGTTACCTCAGACTATAGAGCATTACTTGGTTAGCTCGGTCTTTCCCCGACGTAGGCCCCAAGTAGAGGTAGAGGCACGCAACCAATTGAGGCTTTGCAGTCCCAACAGCCTGGGCATATAAAATGACTATTCATCCGGAGGGTCACGTTGCTTCCCTTTGGCGAGCCGTGGAGTCCTCAAGGCCCTCAAGACGCACAAGGCCCCAGAACGACTGCTGTCCATTGAAGAGCAGTTTCTACGGAATCCCATGATAGTCTGATGGAGGCTACCTACATCCTCTTCCTTCCATCGTTCATGACCACAAGTAAGCCTTTGAACCTCACCACCCAGCAACCCTGAAAGGTGAAATCTGCCGGGCTGCGAGGAGCCTACTGCAATGCCAACCTGATAGAGTTTAGGGTTTAGGGTTCAGGGTTTAAGGTTTAGGGAGATTGGAGTTTGGATTCTCAATTTAATCCCGTCCCCATGAAACCCCAGCCCCAACCCATAATATTGGACATTCCCATTGTGCTATACTAGCGTATATAAGCTATATTTGACATTTGGGGGGGGGGGTGGATGGTTTGAATGCTATTACGGGAGGGGATTAAATTCTCAAGGGCGTAAATCTTGGACTTGGACTTGCACCCTAACCACCAGCCACTACCACCCAAGGCCCGAAACATTCGAAACTCCCAACCTACACCATCCTGCCATAATAATAGCCAAAATACTAATAACAATGGTACAAATGATAGCAATAATAATAGTACTGATAATAATAATCATCATAAGAAGACTGTAGTCCCCCCCAAGTAGATAGAATATGGCTTTGGGTATGTTATAATCAGATCCCCATATACCCCATGTTCTATCTACTTAAGCGGGACTTTAATAGTAACACCCAAGATTTGGAACCCTGATCCACACTAGGTGTATCCTGCACCAACCTTGCTCCAAACCCCCCTGTTAGCGCACACTATCCCTAATCCGGGTAAGGGTTTAGTGTTAAAGGTTTAGGGTTTTAGGAGTTTAGGGTTTAGGGCCCTTTGAAACTCCACCAAGTCCATCTCAAAATCCTTAGATAATCTCCACAGTACACTACACGATGCTCCAACTACACGCCCTGTGCGCAGGACTAGGACACTCTCTTTCTCATGGGTTCCCCTACCCACTAACCCCTAAACGAACTAATGTTCTTTCTGGATAATTAGACGTAATTGAAGGGAAAGGCTAGTTGAGGGAACCTAGAGGAATAGTAAACGGGGTGGTCCCTAAATATCCCTCAACCTTTAACCCGCAGCCTTTAGCCGTAAACCTCCTACACCTTCCTCGTTTCTGGCTCTGGAACCCAGCCGCTACTGTAATCCCTGAAAACTGATCCCTGCACCGTCTCCACGTGAACACCATATCATTCTCGAAAGACATTCAGGTGTCCTTGGGACTCTCCCACAACTGCAGTTGCAACAATGGTATGCCCCTGATGCACTTCTTCCAGATCCCTGACCGTTAGTGGGCAGGGGAAGTACAGAGTTTTTGTTTTCCACGAGCTCCCCTCAACTAACCCACATGGCGCCTAATCATGCCCTTCCCCAAGATGCTAGCACCCCCAACACCCTGGAATTAAACATGTCCCCCCATGAATTCGAGAATTAATCAGTCATCATCACAGAAAGAAAGGGTTGGAGGCTGGATTAACAACGGGCGAAGCAACGCAAGGACGGTAGTCGAACAATCCGTCTTCAGGTTCCGCTTCTGTCCGCCGGAATGCAGCCCTTCACAGTGAGTGAGTGAATGGGTGAATGAACGAATGAATGAGTGAATGAGTGAGTCAGCGGTGGCACCCGAGCGAGAGTGGCTGTGCCTAAGGCACCATCCCTCCCGGCATCTCAGGGACTCCAAAACTATCACTGTCCCCCCGTTTGGAACTCAAGCTGGCAACCTGGAAGAGCCTGAATAAAACCACTGTACTGACTGTACTGAGAGGTCCCGTGGGTAGGTAGCACCTGCTCATGGCTGTACTTATCCTTTTCGTGCTACAGTAAATCATTAATACAAAGCTGACTTTGAAACTACTCAAGACATCACTCTCACTATTGTCGCCCCGCTTTACGAGCGTTGCAAACAAGGTGTTCCCTACAGCCTCCTGCAAAGGAACTGCAAAAATGGGATTGTATCCCTGGCGCCCAACAATTAACAGCACATGCCAGTTCTGACAAATGGAGGTCCCAAAAATTACAGGTACCTTCTTGGAGGTCCCAAATTATAATAAGGGTTACAGCTCCCGCATTCTCCCTAAATCTTGGGTCGCTAACCCTTACCGTAGACGTTATGACAACGGGTAATAGGAAATGAATGTAATATACGCCCTTAATAAAGCCCCTCTAAGGTGATTGGGGAATGACAGAACCTAAACCCAAACACCTCAAATCCTAAACCCCCAACCCTAAGCCCTGAGCCCTACAGTCCCCCTTAGGTAGATAGAATATGGTGTATATGGGGATCCTACTATGATTCCGTTCAATTCCATATTCTGTCTACTTAAGGGGGCCTTTTAACCCAACAACCTAAGCCCAAACACCCTAAAACCTAAACCCAAACACCCTGAACCCTAAACCCAAAGCCCTTCACCCCAACACCCTAAACCTAAGCACCCTAAACCCAAGCACCCTAAGCCCAAACACCCTGAACCCTAAATCCTAGGCCTTCAACCCTACTGTTGCTACTAACAATCCTGCATGACCCTAATATACTATAGTACCTCAATTCCCAAGGTATAAGGTACCTAGGGCCATGCAGGATCTAAACCCTAAACCCTATCCACCGTAGCAACTAAACAAACAAAGCAGGCAGCTGCAAGGCCCGGCTTGTCATCCATGGCAAACCTCACCTGGCTTGCTGCTAAGGAACTTGTAGTCCCCCTTAAGAAGGTTAGGATTTAGGGTTTAGGGTTTAGGGTTGTCCCCCTTAAGAGGTGGTCCTACAAACTGAGACTACCATAATATAATAGGGTATATACAGGGGTTATATTGGGATTATATAGGGATAGTGGAAGAGAAAATGGACACAAATGTTTAGGGTTTAGGGTTTAGGGCCTATAATCCCCTTAACACATAGAATATTGGGTTATAATGGGATAATGGAAAATAGAATGGAAACTACTATTTATTTAGGGTTTAAGGTTCAGGGTTTAGGGGTATAGTCCCCCTGAAGTAGATAGAATATGGCTTTGGGTGTGCTATAATAAGATTCCCATATACCCCATATTCTATCTACTCAATGGGGACTATGGATAACGTGACTAGAATAATGGTATATAATATCGGGTTCAAGCAGTTTAGGGTATATAGGTTTTGGGGTTTCGGGTTTAAAGTATATGGGGCTTATAGGGTTTGGGGTTTAGGGTTACTTTACAAAGAAAACCCAAGTATTCGCTATTTTCCCATAATAGGGAAACCTAAATTAACTTCCTTAACAGCAACCCAGTCACGGCCCCCAAGTGCTCACAGGCATTTCCCGCGATGGGCAGCACCTGGGTTTAGGATTTGAGGGTGGAGGGTATAGGATTTCGCTTCATCCTTCTGTAGTGGTACAAGACCTTTCCAAGTTTAAGGTTTAGGGGATCTTCCCGCATAACGGAGAATCAATTGAAAAATAAGATGAAGAAAATGGAAAATGAAATGGAAATTGTGATTTGACAGGGATTTATGGGTTTTGGTGCTGTGGATACGGAAAATTCTGCATGGCCTAAGCATACTAGAATACCATGCTTCCCCAACCAAGGTATCGGGTACTTAGGACCATGCTGGAGGCCCAGTATCCACCGTAAGGTCCAGGTTTTGGGGGTTTGGGCTATTGGCTACTTTAGGATGGAATTCTATTCCCTGCTACCCACTCAGGGTCCAGCTGACACCCACATATACACCCAGGAAGCCTCCATCGAATTCTTGGGTAGTTTCCATGTTCTTTTCCATTTGGGTTGGCCCCTAAAACCCTTTTAAAAATATTACTATATAGGGTCCCTTATTGAAGCCATTAGGGCAAATATTAAATATCCCAGGGGCCTACCCAGATTTTACCAATATTCTCAGGGATGGTCTTGCATGGAGCAGTTTACATGAACAAGCGCTGCAAGAGGTGATCGCACGGTCCCTCTTGAGGTGCTTACAAAATTTAGTTTCAGACCTTCCCCCGGAGGGTAGGCTGCGAGGCTTCAAGAGTTGTGTTTTAGTTGTTGAGCAGGGTTGCGTACGACATTCACAGCGTGCCGGATTTAGAGTCAGTTTCTGCACTATATGCCCCACTCCTCGATGAGACCCTTGCCTCTTATCCTCTTTGGGCTTTGTTGGACATGGCTCACGGTGTATGTCAACCAGGGAAGAAATCAAGCAGAGTACAAGAGACTCAGAAAGGCAAACTCAACCCTGAGGTAAACAATGATCCATTCTGAACATGACGGTGGTTCAAGTGCACACCGAGACACGATGGTGCCTAAGAAATCAACGTTCATGGCCCCGGTCACGCCGTTGATGGACTCACAGAGGTAGTCGGAGACAATGTCGGTGACAACCTTTCATAGACCCTGCATCTGCAGATAGCACCCCAAAGCAAGCTCTCTTGAAGACCAACCTGCCTTGTTAGCAACAACGTCCCTGAAAGTTTAACAAAGCTTGAACATTCACGATTCCGGAGTTATTCTTTGGACAGCGTCTCCCCAAGACGGCGTCCACCCCATATGCGCACGTCTTGCTGGTACATGTCGCCAGCGGCGGATACACGGTTCGCTTTGCACCCATGTGATAATATGCTTAGCGAAAGCCTCGTTGTCAATGACTGCAGAAACTCTCCGTTGCAGACCTGTACGTCAGCAATTGAGGGGGCCGCCAATGTATCGACTCGACTCACCTAACAGAAATGGATCCGTATAGAAGTCCCTGTTCTATATATAAGTCCTTATTCTATCCTCCAAATGTGACCGTAGAATCCATTCCCCCATGCACCACTAGCAATGATGTAGTAAGCGTCAGCGAGCCATAAATCAGTTCAGCAAGGCAAACATGCCGAGCAACGGTGACAACTACCATCATTGTCAGCGACAGCCAAATGTCCAAAGGAGGGCGCTCCTAGAGCCAAAGGGTTTAGGGTTTAGGATTTAGGGTTTAGGGTTTAGGGTCCCGATAATAATGAACCCCCCACGCCGCCCTAATGATAAATGTTCCCCCTCAGATAATACTACTGTTTTGGGGGTGTCAATTATTGGGGGGTGGGGGGATTCTCATTAGGGGGAGGTGAGTAGGGGTCATAGGGATACATAGCTTCAGGGCCTAAGGATTGAAGATACACAGGGTTCTTGTATGGAGGGCTCGAGTAGGAATATGTATATATGTATATATATATATGCTTTAGGGTTGTAATACATGGAAGCTTTACGCTTTAGGAATTGTGGCGCGCTTGGGATATATGGGGCTGCAGAAGGACTCTTGAATAATTGTATTAGCTATGTTTAAGGAGGTCTTTGCGTGGAAAGATGGCATTCTGCATGACCCTGCATGCCCCATTTTAGAGGTTGTGGTGGCGTGATATGCCTCAATGTGTACCGAAGTTTTGGCGTCAACAGTAATGCATGACAACCCATGCTTACCATCACTGACTACAGAATAGTAACAGGCGTATCGCTTTGGTATGATCGTTCCTCTTTTTCTTCGTGCCGAAACAACCATGGAACCTGCAAAGGAAGCCTTTGTAAACTTCTGTACCGTATGGGGGCCCCACAAGGTTTTAACGGTTGTATGCGGGTGTGAATGAAACTTTTGCCGCGCAATCTTCCCTGCTTGCCTTCTTGGGGCTGTAGGAGATTGGTTAGGATCCCGGCCAGCCAAATGCAAGGCGTGTGCCGTGACTGGCACTCCCCGGTCTGGTTGATCTGCGCCGACCCGGCGGGTACGGGCCAGGCAGGCGCAAAGGTCGGCCGCCGTGTGGTGAGAGTGTGTTGCCCATTAGGGTTTAGAGTTTAGGGATTTAGGGTTTAGAGGCTAGGGGCTTAGGGTTTAGAGGTTTAGGATTTCGGGGTTTTGGGTTGAAGAGTTGCATGCAATTACACTCCATGGAAGTGGGGCGATATTGACTAGGCAGAATTGGCAAATGAACTCCAATTGGTCGCAAGTCGCAAGACTTTCTTTCAACAAGCTGACGCTGCCCGTCTGCGCTGCGGCACCAAATGATTAAACGAACGAAGCGGCTACCTGGGGTCCTAGATTTGTCGAAATATTGCTGGATGGTGCATGAACTGACAGCATGGCGCGGCTATAGTTTTCGGTAAGACAAGAGGCCGCAGAACTTTTTTGTGAAACACCTCTGTCTTAATGAACCCTACATACCCTCAGCACGAACCATGACTAAAACGGCCCCACACATATGAGATAAGGTCATCATCGGGCTTAGGCATTCTAGCTTAAGGATTGAAGTTTCAGGTTTTGAGGAGTTCATATTCGCAAAATAAGTACAAACAAAGGTGGAAGTGGAAATGGGCTCAACATTGCAGGGCCAAAAACAGGCATGCAACCTGAAAAAGGCACCTGGAAGGGCACATGCCACTGCAGAAGTGGCATACATGGGCTCTATGCTCGGCAGGCATGGCACAAAAACCTGGATAATCAACAATAGCAGCGGTGAAAAAAATACGAGTTTCTGGTGAAAGCTGTGAGTGTTTCCTAGCTCGGTTCTATGTGGTTGCATAAATACGGAACCCCAAATACAAACCTATTTATTAGAATTCGTCTTATAAAGTACAATGTAGGTTTGGGAGAGTGTAGGGGCTTCCTCGGAACCCTTCCACCCGGAACGACCCACGGAGCCACCTCTCCACATATTACGCGCCACGAAAGACGAAGCCCCACGAAGCTCATCACCAGCCAAACCAGATGCGGAAGCTTTAATCAAGACCTTAGAAAGCTTTAGAGTTTAGGGCATGCCAAACAGAAGCGCCCTGTATGAGCGCGTTCGTCTGCAGACGTGCCGACGGCAGCTCACATGACCGGGAGCCAGATAAATCTGTGAGAGGACGCTTCGACCCAGATCGTCTTCCAGCGCAAGCCCGAAGTCTTTTTGATATACGTTTAGTCAGATATACGTAGTCAGCGTGCTCTTACCACGTGAGCCAAATCTGGTTGCAGCTCACATGACCCAGAGTGAGATGAATCTGTGAGGGGGCTTCAGCCCAGATCGTCCATGAGCGCAAATCCGAAAGTCTTTTCGACGCGTTTCGGTATGGGCTGGCCCCTGTTTTGGTGCATCATTATGGGTGGATAGGCAACATTTAAAGCGAAGCCAATACCCCTGAAAGTAGTGAATGGGTGGTTTTGGGGTCAGATCTGGCCGTCTATAAACAGTTTTAGGCCTTGCGTGAGGGGGACGTTCTGGGCCGAAGGGCCCTCTCATAGTTCCAGCCCGCCCTGGGTCACGCGTGCTGCCCGCAAGAACTTCTACGACACCTTGGGAGCAGGTCTGGAGGAGGTAGCAAAACTGAAAATGAGTCTGAAAGGCATTTGAGGCGAGGCTATGGCTAGAATTGGCAGCCCTGGAAGACCTCTCTGCAGGCAATCTTACGAACCTGCTTGCAAGCCACTGGCAGGCAATGGGAGGCAGTGACCGCGTTTACAAGGGCTCATCTGAAATTCCTGAAAATGAGGCAAACAGGGGGCCAGCCTGTGTCCGCCCACCTGCCTGGGGTTCCCTCGCTGGGTCTCGCTGAGCGCATAACCTGTGCCCGCCTACACCAAGAGATAAGCAGGTGTAGGGTTTAGGGTTAGAAATCTTTCTGAGGTTACTTGATGTCTTCAAAAAGTTAAGGTTCTCCTGGATGACCCCAAGTATGAACTTCCACGTACTACAGAGACCCTTCAAAAACAAGACCCCAATTGTTTGGAACCCTGGAAATCACCAGATACCCTTAAATAACACCGGTGGCCCCTTTAAAGCGGGCTATCCATTTTATCCGGGCTGCAGATGAAACACAATGGGGGCGTGCCTGGTTTTCTTCGGCATCGTCATCTTTCCTTGGACTGGCGGGGCTCCAAAAAGCCTCCATGTATAGACATATGTAATATAATATAGGAGGCAAGTATATATTGGGGTCATATAGGGGGCTTGAGGTGACAAATACCCTTTTGTAAGGTACAACAATGAGGGAGAATCACATGAAAAAGAATATGGAACTCATCCACCATTTGGAAAAATCATTTTGCATATACAGACACACACATATACATATATATGTATATCTGTATACGTATGCAAAAAGCCAAGTGTCCGTTTCATACTCCGTGTCTCTTTCACCCGATTAGCGAGGGGCTTCTGGTTTTGTGCGAAGCTTCGAAGAAATTATTCAGCACTCTAGCTTTGAATTGAATTGTATAGGAGGGATCGGGATCGGCTGAGGCAAAACTGTAGGAAGAACTTCTCAAGGCCTTCAGAAAGGTTTCAGGAGTTCAGAATGGTTTCAGGAAGGTTTTCAGAATGCCTCAGAAGGCTTTCAGAAGGTTGCCTTCTTATCTGCGATTCTGAGAGCAGCTTGGATTTGGACCCTGAACTTCTTGCTGCACGAGGCTGGCTTAGAAAGCAAGCTAACTTTTTGCTTGGGAACCCCCCTTCCGAAAAAGGGATGTATTTTTGGCAGGGTCTACACTAACCTGGATCCAACATTACACTACACCTTCAAACCCACGAACCTTCATCCATGTTTGCACCAAAGCTGCTTTGACAAGGGTTTTGTGGCCATTTCCAGCAGCATGAAAGAACGGGCAGCAGGCTGTGGCAGGGAAGAGGTGGCATGGTTTAGGGCTTTAGGGTTTAGGGCTTAGGGTTTAGGGCTTAGGGTAGAGAACAGCATGGGACATCATATTAGCTTCCCTGCCCCATCAGGGCCCTGAAGTGCTTAGCAGTTTAACAATATCTTTTCCAAAATGCCCGGTTCACCTTCTAGGTTGGCCTTCTGCTGCTAGTTAGCTGGTATGTAAAAGGGGACACAGCAACTTGGACGCTTTCGATGTTCCTGCTTAAGTAAGGTCGTGTGCCGGTAAACTTCATGTCAGGCAACACTATCCTAAGCTCATCCCAAGCAAACACTAGTTGGCTTCCCTCTAGTGACTAGTCGGCACGAAGGGTCTCAGCTCTCTGCCACACAATGGGTTCCCTATACTTGGAGACCTAGAGTGGGATGTCGAATCTTCAGTAACCCCAAAAACACCTCAACCCTGAATCCTTTATAGTAGTTTCCATTGCCTTTTCCATTATCCCCATAGAACCCCTATATAAACCCAGAGGATTCGTTAGCAATCCTTGCCTTGCAATAAACCCATTTGCGTCAGGTTTCCTGAATCCCACCTGGAAACCTAAACCCTTGAACCTTCCATGTGGTTGTTCCCCTACATGATAGGGGACCCTAACTATAGTCTTTACTTTTTTTGTAGGGACCCCATAACAGTACCCCTAGTTTTGGGAACCCTAAACCCTAATCATTCCTAATCCATAACCCCTAAGCTCTATATAATTGCTATATAACCCCTATAGAGTCCCTTTAAAGCTACCCCTTATTTTGGGACACTCCCATATACAAACGAAACCTGCCAAGGAGCAGACAGCCTTCCTCCTGCTCAAGGGTCTGCTTGTGAGAGAAGAGCTGGAAGATCAGGAAGGCGATGTAGGCGGAAGCCACTAACCTAAGGTCTTTTTGAGGGTTTGGGGTTTGACTTTTTGGATGTCTCACAGTGAGGGCTTAGGCTTTAAGGGTTCAGTCGGAAACGACGAAAATGAACTTGGGGCTTCGGGCTTCGGGGGACAGGTGTGCGGTTTTTATTTTAGCTGGAGCCAAACCCTTGCCAATGGATCCTTGATTGTTCCCGCCTAGCTCGTTCTCGTGGCAATACGCTCAAGTATTTGCGACTCCACCACTAAACCCGAACTTCATTCCCTGGAAACTGAGGTAAAGAGCCAAGTTATTCACGTCGGGCCGGCCAGCCCTGTGGAACAAATCTCAATCTCCAAGGTCTGGGCCACCTATTGTCCCCCTTAAGTAGATAGAATATGGGGTATATGGGGATCTTATTATAATATACCCAAAGCCATCTTCTACTACTGAAGGGGGGCTATAAACATCAGAAAGCTCCAGGCTCAAAAAGGCTGCACCCACCATGCTCTTATAGCAGACCGCTCATTCTCTTCAGAGACCTCATCCCCAAAAAGCAAACTGTATATCCTAAATCCTCAGTACCAAAACTTGTCCTCAAGCTAGAAAACGGAAATCCTCAAACCTAAGCCCTATGCTCCAGATCCTACATGGGCCATAGTCTTAGCATCCGCCTTTATAACCCTTATAATACTCCTCTATATAATGCCTGATATGACCGCCTTTAAACCCTAAACCGTATATAACCCTACTATAGTAATTTCTATTTTCTTTTCCATTCTCCCAATATAACCCCAATGTAACCCACATTTAAGGAGTTTAGACTATAGTTCAAGAGTGTCGACTTAGCTTGCCCCAAAACACTCCGCGGGCCCACCAAAACCTGGGTTGCTGTTAAGGCACTTAAATTAAGTTACCATAATGGGTATATATAGTAAATAATAGGATTCCCCAATATAGTAACTTA
>CAJNIZ010011348.1:33068-51862 GCA_905231905.1 Symbiodinium pilosum | reverse complement strand
TTATTAGGGGGGTGGGGGGGGTTATTATTAGGGGGAGGGGATTACCCGGAGACAAGACGTCAGGGTAGCGGTCATAACATTTGCATCCCTGATCTGCTCGAAACCCTATGCAGCCCGTGGGACATGATCCCAACAATCCTATCCTCTGAAATCAGGACGAGCCTATGCACTCACTAGAAATAATCCCTGCCATCTCATCCTCTGAGGTTAGAGCGTGCATCTCTATGGCCTTCAAAGTCGCAAGGCCCTGGGCCCGGTAGGCTGCCAGACCTGCGGATGACACTCATAACCATGATGATCCGGTTGGGGAACTGGCAAGAGTACGTTGTAAGTAAGGCTGATGAACATGAAAATACGCGCGCAAAGCGTGAAATGTATGTCCTGATAAACGAACACAGTATGGGCGCAATAGAGACAAGCTTACGGATGCATGAAGTAAAAATGTCAGCCTGAGGCAATGCGGCCACAGCAGCTAAGAAGGCTGTACGTAGGCGTAGGTGTGCAGCATCTAGTCTAGTTCTCTCAGCTGTTGACCTTTTGGTTTTGTATTGTTCTGGATGTTTCCAAAACAAAAGGCAACCCACAGGACATGTCAGTGCATGGGATTTGCCTCAGCCAAAGCAAGACTGCAAGGCAAAATGTGGGGTCCTCTAGAATAGCTCACAAAGACCGTTGATGAAGCTCCCGGGGCACATACACAGGCCGGACCTTTCCGAAAACTAGGGGTTCTTTATTGGCTGTCCCCACAACTGGGGGTGGAACATATCTTGGTGTGTAGAGAAAGCCCTACCTACCACCGAGCTTGAAAATCTCCATAGTGGTCACCTGGCTGTTGTGGCCCGCCTGCAGACACGGCCTTTTTCTCGCTCATGTTCTTTGTGGGTGCTTGCAGAAAGCTTGGCCTCAAGCGAGATACAACAAAAATTGCGGGGTCCCGTCTGGTCCTTACAAAAATACCATAAACACTAAACGCAGATTATAGTGTATATCTTGGGGTTGCAATCTGGGGAAAGCAGACTCAACGCATCGGATTTGAGCATGGGTTGGAGGGTCTGTTGGCTATGTGAATCTACCCTGACAACTGATAACCCCCAGTAAGAGCCTCATAGTCCCAAACAGCAAGTAGACTTGGTAAGTCAAGCGAGCCTGTAAACTTACACAAGCATGACCACGCGTAGCATGTGCTCAGTCCATCTGTAGTGGCCCTGGTCCTGATGCCACCATCTACATGCTTCATCAAGTGAACAAATCGTACCGGAGTGCGGACAAGATGGGGTTTAGGGTTTAGGGTTTAGGGCTTAGGGCTGAAGATTATCTAGGAACCAATTTACATGTCGCACCGCTCTGAGGAAAAGTTTCTCAGGACTTTTTTCGGGATTAAAATTCATCCCTGGGCCTCCCGCCTTCCACTGGACGAGTTTTCCACAGGGTCTCTGAGCCAGAAACGTAAACTCCAAAACGTGTGTCCGACTGAACGCAGCTCATGGTAAATGACACTTGCGTACAGCCCCCCTGGTTTCAAAATTGCTGAGGACGTGTCACCAACATGTGCCGGCTGTCCTAATGAGTTGTGACGCATTACAGGTCTCGCAAAGCCACGAGAGTTGATTCCAACTATCCGCCTCTTCAACGGAAATTGTTTTGCTCTAGCCGAAAATGGACACGCCTGCAAGTATCAAAATTGCTGGCTGACAGCAGACGTTGATGGCGAATTCCTGTAACTTGACTATGAGTCGCTTGATTATGAGTCGCGTAGTTTTAGTGAGGAAGCGCAGGTGTGCAACTGATGTTGCTCGAACAGCTGATCGGCTTAGGTGGTAAGTAAATGCTGGTACTTACCCATGCGTACTACTGGCTACTATAGCCACAAAACCTAATCCGCAAACCCGAAGCCCCAATCTCTGCACCCCAGGCACCATGTCAGCCTTTGCCCCAAAACTCTGAGTCCGAAACCCTGAACCCTAATTTAGGGTTTAGGGTTATATTGGGGTAATATTGGGGCTATATTGGGATAATAGAAAATAAAATGGAAAAAATGGTATATTGCACAAGCCTCAACACTACGCACCCTAAACCTTGAGTCCCAAACCCAAGCCTTTCACTGCAGCCGATATGGAATCACACCCAGACCTTACAATTGCGTACCATAATTACGGTTTAGGGTAGGACCTCCAGGTCCACACAACATAAATCCTAAAGCCAATAGCCCTGACCCTAACCACACCAACTCTACATACAAGCCCGTTTTGCTGAACTCTACACCCCAGCTCGGACTTCCGGGCCCTAAGCCCTAAACCCTGGCCCTGAACTGTTAGAAGCCCTAAACCCTAGACCCTAACTCTAAGCCCTTAAATATTACACCCCCCCTTCATTGCTCGAATCTCCAACCCTCTTCGTAAACCCCAGCTATTTTGCAGCTCCGGCACGGCTCCGAAGCAGGCTCCGCAGCAGCCTTCTGCCCCTCGGACATGGAGCCAGGCTGCGCGCGCCTCGCCAGCTTTCAGCGCATCTCATGGAATTTCTGTACATGATGAGCCCTGATATAAACCTCAGTATAGGGTCTAGGAGTTAGAGTTCAGGATTTAGAGTTTCAGGCTGAAATATAATTCAGGGCTGAAGGTAGGGCTGCTATAGGGCTTAGAGTTTAGGGTTGGTCTTCGACTTTAGGGTTTAGGGTTGATACAGGGTTAGGGTCTTGGGCCCGGGCCGCTCGTTTAGGGATGGTATAGGGCTTAGGAGTAGGGTGGAGAGTTGAAGGTGTAATTAGGAAAGCATCATGCACGGATATGCCACAGATTAGGATGTATTTCTGGACTGCTCAAGTACCTTCTATAGAGACAATGCCCCGAAATAGGACCCAAACAAACCTTGTTTTAAGCTGGGGGGTCCAGATTGGGTCAATGATTTTGGATTGACAGTAGTCAAGGGCTTTTCCACGGTTCTTCCGTTGGATTGTACGGGCCGCCGCCCATAAAGGTAAAAGGTCGCCCGCTAGTGACTACAAGGGATAATGGTAACTATATTAGGGTCCTCTTGTATTCCTACTATACCGCTATTGCAGGGTGGGGGGGGTCCATCTAAACTATGCCTTACTATGCCCTGTCCGGCCGTCTTGGAGGTCCCCACCAACATCGCACAATACCACCCTCATGACTTGACAACTTAAGTGCAAGATTGATGCAACAGCCATTTGGAGGGGACAAGTGAGTAGTGTTTTTTTGGTGCTTGAACCTAGTAAGATTATATTCCTTAGAAAAACACTCTATACCCCAAAAGGAGGATATAATCTTACTCTTTATTGGGCACCATAGTATTCGCGAACGTCAGTCGGTCATATGAGCGCGCGAAAGTTTCTTCTGGCCGAGAATGGTGACATGACGAGTTGAGGATTCGCGCTTCAAGATAATGTTCTGTACCTGAAGGATCATGCTTTCAACATGGCGTCGGTGTTCTCGAAATGTCACATCAGACAATGGAGTAGGAGAAGGGCATTGCCCGAGCACGCGTTCGGGTTTTTGTGCAAATGGAATAGCGGTGCAGCATGCATGGCAAACTGGCATGTCATCGTGCCACGCCTGCAGGACGACAAAATACTACTCAAGTGGTGGTCAATTGTAAGGGCGAAGCCCTCAAGTCCTGCACTGAGCCCGCGACAACGGATCCTCGATTAGCTTGTCCACCTCCTTCTCAAAATCTATCGTGTACCTGGGCTGCGGGCATGCGAGGGGCAGGATGACGCTCTGAAGATTGTGGATTCAGCGGGCTGGAATACCACTAACTACCAGCACAAGGACAGGCTGCAATTCCATTGGGAGTTTCCGGAAACAAGAAGCACTCTTTGGGGGGGGGTCCATATAGTAAGGATTTTACTCTTCGTTATACTCTTTGGAGATATCAAGGGGGATCCTCACTCTTGAACACTTCGATTTTCGTATCGCCAGCAAGCAGCACAGATCGCGAGGAGGCTTCGGTAGCAACGTGCTTTCCATGGCCTTGTCAGGGCGTTGAGTGGAGGGGCCATTTCTAATCCTGTCCTGGGTTGCTGTTACGGAGCTTAAAACTATCAAACTGACAAATCTAACAACATAAAGGTATACGCAAAAAAAATAGGGCGTCCTTCCAATGACAACTGACTTGAAGTAACAGCAATCCAGTATCTATCCCGAACCCTGAACGACAAGGGCCCTTAGGATTGAAGACTATGGAACTTGGACTACACAGGGACATAGGGGTTAGGTAGGGATTATAGAGGGGCTTTATAGGGCAGTTTAGGCGTTGTGTAGAAGTGGCAAATAAACGGAGAGCACTTTCTTATTTAGGGTGTAGGGTGGAAAAGAAAATGGAAATTGGAATGACACAGGGATTATGTTAAGACACACATACAGAGAAAGCAGAACAAGTGCTGCCTTTGAATCATCCAGAGGGGATTTCAAATGTTTAGGCTGAACTTTTTAGGAGTCCTTATCATACTGGGAAGCTCGTCTAACCTTTGGTTAGCCAGGAATGAAGGAATGAATCCTTCTAGTGGCAACCCTATATAAACCATGATTTATAATCGTTTCCATTTTCTTTTCCATTCCTTCATTTCCAGCTAACCAAAGGCCAGTCATACATGCCAGCAAGCAGCCGTCAATCCAACTCTGCGGCAAACGGGGCATGGTGTGAGATTCTGGTCTTCCGCACCTGCATCCATCAGAGCCCTGAACCCTGACAATTGCCTCAAGGAATTCTATACCCCTCTCAAAAGGTAGCAAGACTTAGTCTTTTGGGGTTCCTCTAAATTGACTAGAAACCAAAGGACCAAAAGACTAAAGAACTCCCCAATCGAAGTAAACGAATGGTGCCAGAAAATCAGGGATCTCTTTGGGGGGTCCTATGAAAAGGATTCTAGGATATTGGGTGCCGAGAAGTGCAAGATGGGGGAGGTTGCACAGTTAAGCAAATATTGAACAGCTTTACACGGTACCTAGACCTCCCAGGTACCAAGAATGGCCATCACCCCATGAATAACGGCAACAACGGCCTGCTAACAGACATCACAAACTAGACCAACAAAAACACGACACTAATTTCATGGTGTGTTCTCGAATGTGTTGTGCTTTTGCTTGGTGGTCTCGTTGCGGCGTCTATTAGCAGCACCAAACTTTATCCCAAAAAAAACACCGCACCGATCAATTTCAGGTGGGTTCTGCAAAGTGGTTGCGTCTTCACGATTTGGAGTGGAAGTGGGCAGTACCCAAGCTGTGGAGGCGATTATTCATCGGTAGTTGGGAGGTTTAGGTCCAGGTAGGTCCCACCGCGTCCGAGCACAGCTTAGACAGCTTGTTCAGTCTTACGTCTGCTTATCCTCCACCCTAAACCCTAGACTCCGTATAACCCCCTATATATCCTGATATAACCGTTTAAAAGCTATCATTATCGGGGTGTCATTCCCTTACGCGCTTCAGCAGAAATCCATCACCCAGCAACCCCTGTCAGCTTCGGAGCTGCTCCTTGATGAAGAACCGGCTGTCTATCCTCAAGCTAACATGAAAGCCCATGTGGCCCCATGCTCAAAGGACGGCAATCTGTATTGGCTCCTTGTCAAGTTCCATGTAAGCTCTGCGAGGGTTCTTGTTTCTCAGCTTGCTTTGGGCGATTTCTCTTGTGATTTGAGGCACCACTTTTTTGGTGGAGTGCATCAGCGGCATCTTGCCTTAACGCTCCCGAGGCTATCTATGCCCAGTAAATGTGAAGTGCTAAAGCAAGTATTTGTCAAAATCAAGGGCACCAAACCCCCGCAAATGCTGCAGGCCATGTCTTGCAGACCTACACAGACTACCGTCCTTCTACAACCAGCCTGCGCAGGGTTCCATGCTAGTCATTTATGACAGCCCCAAGCGGTGGTGTCTATGGTTTAGGATTAAGGTCTGCATATCAAAAACTGCCGACAGCCTTGTTCACCAAACCTGGCCATAGACATTTACCTCGTTCGACAGTATGGGGTAGAGGAATCCCACTCTAAAATGTAGCTATGAGGCTGGAGACTTTATCTAGACAGAAAATTATGGACTTCTACCATATGTTAGCCCCGTGTCGGTTCCCACTTCACTTGCGCTAATCAGACGTAGCTATCCGTTATCCTGAAACAAACCTGGGGCTGCAGTAAAGAGGAGTGGTAAGGGAACCCGTTTAACCGGCGCGCAGCCTGCGCAAACTCACATGGATATTGGAATTCCAGGCTGGATTTACAGCAGGATGGCCTGAATCATAGTTGCAGCAGGATAGCCTGAATGCTAGCTGCAACCTCATACATCCTGAAAGCCTAGTTCCCTCTTCTCCTTCAGCTGACATAGCCTAGCCGCAAAGCCATATTAACCTGCAGTACCCTGAGCCCGAGACCAAAAACCGTAAAACTTAACCCTTGACTCCAAGCCCTTGGCTCCAAGCCCCTAACCTCTAAACCTTTGACCCCAAGCCCTAATTAGACCTCCAGACCGTGCCCACCTCTTAACACTTTTCCATGGCTGGGCGCGCCGGTTCAGCGAAGGCCAGCACAATAAACTAAAGGCTTGAGCCAACAGGTGCATGTTGGGGTGTAGAGCTGACTTCTCAGGGTTTAGGGTTTAGGGTTTAGATGTATCTAGGCTTCCCCCGGTTTGGATACCCAGAAGGGGTATGGCACCTGCCCCCTGCCATACACACTGAGGGTACCCATTGCAGTCATATTAGGGGTATATATTGGGGTTATATTAAGATAATGGAAAATAAAATGGAAACTACTATTTAGGGTCAGCCTGTATCACATGTCCATGAGACTGGCCATGATGAGCGCCATGATTCTTCTTCTTTCACTTACTACCACATGCTACCGCCACAACCACTACAACCAAACCTATTTCTGCCGCCACCGGCAAAACACCAACAGAAGCACCAGCATCTGTTTCATTTACAATAAAAATGACGTGCTACTGGTCGACTCTCATTTTCTCTTCACCTTTTGTCTGAATAACCCAACCCGTGTTCTCGTCTATATTGGGATCTCTTCAAAAAGATCCGTGATCAGTAATCTCCAACCCCGAGCCCTTAAATCCCAGCCCGAGACCTTGTGTCCCTAAACCCTATGAGCACTCAACTAAGACCTAAGCCATATGAGCCCTAACCATCATACACCCTGGACATCCCTTTTAACCCCCAGTTCCATGTCACCACGAGCTCCCGGCCAATAGCAACCAGCTCGCGCTGCTCATTCTCACCTTTCCTTTGGGTTGAGGCTGGGGAATTCCTCAGGGCATCTGAGAGAAACTCATATTCAGACCACCCCCAACACATGTCACTCCATCAGACATGGGGTAATATACATGGAACCCAGCCTTCTTGAGAAGTAAAGCTTTAGTTACTGAAGGTTCATGGGACTTAGGGGTTAGTATTTTGGGTTTGGGACGGTAGAAGGCTAAAAAACCAACTTACAATCCTGTCCAGCTGTCCTCAGACAGGTTCCCAACTTGCGTCGTAGGATTGCAATTCCATCTATAAGCAGCCACATAATCCTACAAACCTCTGAGAAGGATTTCGGGCCACTGGTTCTGAAAAATAGCTGTTGGTGATTTGCGCTTCCTTGCAGCCCAGAATTGGCAGCCCGTTCGGTAGTTTCCCTAAAGAAGGGGACACAATATAGAACACCAAAAATACGAGTCCTTATATTAGCGACCCCCAAAATGCAACCCCTAATTTTGGAAAACCCTTAACCCTATATACCCATGTATAACCTCTATATAGCCCCCCCATAATCCCTGTAAGCGTACCCTAATTTGCAGACATCAAGACACCAAAACGCAAGAGGCCATAATCAGGAAAACTACTCGTAGGGCATGCTCGGAGGCTCTTTCGACGTGGTAAACCAGTTCAGGTTTAGGGTTTAAGGGTAATGGAAAAGAAAAATGGAAACTGCTATAACATATTGGAGTTACCCAGGATAACGGAAAATAACATGAAAATTACTATAATATATTGGTGTTATATATATAGAGGGATAATGGAAAAGAAAACGGAAACTACTATTTAGGACTAAGGCTTCAAGGTTGCCATGTCCTCTATCATCAATCCCACAATCCCTACTAACCCAGACCTGTGATTAATAATATTATAGTAGATTAAAGTCTATTATAGTATAGTATGAAATATGATAATATATTATGATATCTTATTGTATATTATGATATATGTTAGGGGAATGTAGACCCCTGATGAATAACCCCCTCCCATTGATAGGAATTATAATGAGGATCCTAGTATTAAGGCCCTTACAAGGAAGGGGCTTACAAATCATGGGTCTCCATTGCTAAGTAAGTCAAGGTAGCTTCCAAGCTGTCTTAACCAAGGCAATTGCGCTTACAGAGGATCCTGAAGATTCAGCATATACCTTGGGTATTGCCCCCCCCGAGTAACAGTCTATACTAAGGGTCCTACTAAGGGCTATATATAACCATGTTATAAGTATTATTCAACTGTTACTGAGGGGAGGCAGTACTGAACATATACCCTAAACACTAAACCCTAAGCCCTAGGTTTTGAGGCATAGGATGCTCCGAGTACATTCTCCGTAGACGGCATGTATGCTTGTTTGCATCCTACTGTACTTTACCCTAAACTTGAAAACTCACAGCCTGAACCCTAAGGCTTTTAATGCCCCTGCCCTCGTCGTCAAGGTCTCTGCTCAAACCCTTCTATGGAAGCAATGCGGCAGGTTAAGCTGCATTGCCATGCTTTATGGGGTTCAGCAAGGTAGAAAAACCCTTTTCAACCCTAAGCCCTAATTAAGCCCTAAACCTTAAGCCCAAAACCCTAAACCCTAGTTTCCAGCTTCTTTTCCATATTCCCTGGATAATTCCAATATATTACATGAGTTTCCATCTTCTTTTCCATTAACCCTGGGCCCTAAACCCGAAACCTTAACCGTAGCTGAGGCTCGGAGATGAAGAGTCGGTTTTCACGGCACTTGGTACCTATAGTCCCCACTACTTAGATAGAATATGGGGTTATATTGGGATAATGGAAAAGCAAATGGAAGCAACTTTTTAGGGTTTAGGGGTTATTAGTCCCATTTAAATAGATAGAATATGGGATATAATTATGGGGATCTGATTTTATTATACCCGAAGCCATATTCTATCTACTTAAGGGGGACCATACTTGTAAATGGCTTTATGGCCCTACAGATGGTCCCCCTAAGCGGCCTAGCCTACGCCAGCGAACTATACTTACTAGGGCCATAACATGCTATAACCCCAGCTTGAAGTAGTTCCTAAATTCTGTAGGCTTTAGGGGGTCAATTCCCTTCTTCTCTGAAAAACACTGGGCAGTCTTTGCCACACCGCACGATGCATACGTGTCGAAAGGATGGGTCAGCCGGAATAGGGCAAGGCCTTTTCGGACGAAGCCACTCCGGCGCTAACCTGGAAGCTCAGGAAAGTAGAGCTAGCAGTGGTACACGTCGATCGAAAGCTCTAAAAAATCTGACAAGATGGCGCTGGTGACACTGAGCCAAATGCACTAAGAAAGCGCGCCATTGATATCCAAAGAGGAGGGCAAGAACTACCACCTGCGCATAGCTGGACCGCTGAACGACTGCATTCTGCTACATGGGTCGCCCGCCCTGAGCCCGAAGCCGCTACTATCTGCAGCCTTAACCGTGAGAGGGTTAAGGGTTTTATCGTTTCGGGTTTAGGGTTTGGGGTTAAGGGTTTTAGGGCTTAGGGTTTAGGGTTTGGGGTTTAGATCCTTGACCCTGAGACCTGATCCCTGAACCCATTGTATATCATAGCTTCCGATTTCTCCAGTCAACCACCAAAGCAGCCTCGAATCTTCACCCTGAACTCACCGCAACTTAGTCATCTTAGAAGTCTACTTGAGGTACCCTATAGTATAACCATGCCAGGGTGTTAGGATTATGATGGATTATAGGGGGGTTCTATTGGGGTTACATAGGGATGATGGAAAATAACACGGAAACTACTATGGGGTCTAGAGTCTAGGACCTTGACAGTGGCAATCATTTTGGCTCTTTCAGTAGGGGTGCCAAGCCTAAAACCTAAACCCTTAACCGCGCGCGCTAAGCTTCCAACGGGGGGTCTGGGCCGATTTCAGCACGCCAGCCCCGCCAGGATCAGGCTTCTTCTTACTGGTGGAGTAAGGAAGAAGTGGGGGAGTGGAAACTTCCATAATTTCATTTAGGGTTTAGGGTTTAGTGTGGAGAAGGGAATACAAGCACTTCTTTAGTGGTGCTAGATGTAGATACGATGCTAGGGTACACATGAGCCATGGTCTAACCTTGTAGTATCTCTCGTAATAATCCCCTGTAATACTTCCCTCTATAATCTCCTATAGAACCCCTTTTTAAGGAGTTTAGACTCTAGCTCAAGTAGGGGCTCTAGGAGGGATGGTGATAGGGATCCCCTTCCACACTCGCCCATATAACCCTAATAGAACCTTTATATGACCTTAATATAACCCTAATATAACCCCATTAGAACCCAGATATAACTCTCCTACAACCCCAATGTAACCCTAATATCCTCTCCCCCACTCGCCCTTGAGTACCAGTAAGGCTCAGGCTTCTTTGCGGCACTCTGAGCTCAAGCTCTCACCGCATCGGGTTAGGATCTATGCTGGTGGGATCCTTTGTTTTTGGAAACAAATCTACACCCTGAGATTACAGCTTTAGGTTTGGGGCCTGCAGGCTAGGACGGTTAGGGTGGGGGAGGGTCCTTTAGGGCATTGTTGGGTTCATAACCATTCGTGTTTAGGGTTTAGGGGATGGGGGAGGTGGTGAGCTTACAAAGGCTGTTGGGGGGGGTTGCGGGAAATCCTGGTCAACTTCGAAGATGACAGGGGGTGCGACAATCAAATATGAAGGTGTGCTCAAAAGAGGGGTTTCCCAAAATTAGGGTACCCTTTTGGGGGTCCCAATAACAAGGACTGTAGTATATTGGGGTCTATATTGGGGTCCCCTTATTTTGGGAGACTACCACTCTGCAACTCCCAAGAAGTAGTGCTCCTAGGGCACCCCAGGGATGTAGAGGCAATACAGAGGCATCACGTGGGGAACCTACTGCGAGCAACTCCCGTACTTCTAAGTCTGTAGGGCTTCGGGCTAGTCCCCCTTAAGTAGATAGAATATGGCCTTGGGTATATAAGAGTAAGATCCCCACATACCCCATATTCTATCTACTTAAGCGGGACGAAAAAAATGGACTGGAGGATGAACTTGGCAAAAGGGGGATCGGGGAGGCGCCAAGAGAGCGAGCCTGTGCACCGGAGTGCTCTGCTTCCTACCATGTTGCATTTGCCGGAAAATCCCGAAATTAGGGCCACGCATTGGAGATTAAGGCAATCCGATCAGATTGAAGGAGGTCCCTAATTTTGAGAAAGTCCTCGCGAATTCCGGGCCTGCGCATGATTTAGCGCCTCCCTCAAGTCAAGCCTGCACAAGGGACAGCGGCAGTTCAACATCCAGTTGAAGCAGCTGTGATGGACTAGCTCCCGATAGCAGCTGCGGTGAAAAACATGTGCACACGGAAGCTGCACCCACTTTGGCGCCGCACTGGGACTGAAGGAGCTCAAGCAAATAGAGCACTCAAAGCCCTCCTCTACATTGGCGGGCTTCGCTATTGCCATGAGCTTGGAAATGTCTTGCAAGGTCAGTCTGGTGACCGACGCCACTTCTACCTGCTGATCCACGGCTATGTCCCGCTGAATGTCTAGCCTTGCGAAGATCATTGTTGCCAGTGTGCGGTAGTGTTGATTGATCGCAAAGAGGTCCTGAAGCCATGGGAACATGGAAGCCTCCGGAATTGTGTTGCCGAGGGGGTCTCCCATGGTCCTCCGTGCTGCAGCAAACGTCAGACTACCACCACGATGCGCTGCAAATGCACAAAGGTGCTGTGCTGAGGAGGGAGGGTGGCCATAATGTTGGGAGTACCTCAGTTGTCCAGGATCTAGGGTTTTCCAGGGGGGTCAATGAACCTTTTGACGTATAACAGGTTGGAACCATTTCCCCAGAGGCTAGAAGCTGGCAACTGAACAGGCAAGGTGCTGTTGCAGCCATCCATTTCCGTCGCTCGGCAGCGCCGATGACGCGGCCGACCCGGATGACGAAGATGCCACCTTCGGCTCACATGGGGATTTCGAGAGGATCTCAAAGTGGATCTATGATTACCAGGACTCCCAAAAACTCATGTAGTTGGAAACCCCACACAAGGGCTTCTCAAACACTAACGTGGGAGGGCTGCACGGGACGTGGTGGTCTCTCAAACGCCTCTGAAGCATCATACTTGCACGTCAGAGTTATTCTTACAGCTACGCGTCAAACTTGTCATGGCTCCTTGGTCAACATGCCTGCTTTCATACCATCATCTCTGTACTTTCTTGATTGTAGCGTGTATGTCCTTATCCCTATACCTGTCGCAAAGGCTGCAGCTACAGTCCATGGACTACATCGGATGCGTCTGATTACAATTCTGCTGTCTCTGCAGAATGCGGTTAAAGTTGGGTGCCTAATTTTAGGCTTAAGCTGCAGATAGGAATGCCACACCCCTCTCCTTCAGGAAACACTCCCACCACTCCCATCCCAGCCCTTTATAAGTTATAACCGTTATTTCCGCTATAGTATTATGTCATCAATTATGTGTTGGGGGGAGGACTTGATGCGTCTGATACACAATGCCTTCCTTCCCCAGCATCAGCATGGAACCTGGAAGCTTTGATCTTGCAAGCTCGCTATTGAATCCAGACGTACTCCGACATCATTCTGCATAGGCCTCCATTATCCCTTGAATTGCTCATTCTTATCCATGTAAGACTTGCATCCCCACGTCTGAAGCCCAGACTCAGGACCCAGCAAACAACTAGGAGCCTGCATTGAGGGCCCTAGTTTTACTGGTAGTTGGGTAGGCAGAACTGAAGAAATGGGCAAAACGCTTCTTTAATCCCAACGAAGCCCAAAACATATGAAACCCTTGCCCCTGAAGCCTCAAGCCGAACCTCTAGGCAATTAGTTTAAGCTTAAACCCTCAGACCTAAACCCCAATCCCTCATAAGCCGAAATGCATAACCAACCCTAAATACCCTATAATAATGCCTAAACTCCCCATACATACCAGCAATGAGCCCCAAAACTTTCGGCAGACCCAAACCCTAAACCCTAAACCGGCCTCGGATCTTTCAGAATTTTCAGAGGGGCTCGTCGCCCGGAGCGCCTGCCGTGCGACGGCGAAGGATAGCTGGTGGCCGCCTTGCTGGTGGCTTAACGGTTTACGGTTCAGGGTTTGGAGTTCAAGGTTTAAAATTCAGGGTTCGGAGTTTAAGGTTTAAGGTTTGAGGCTTTGCCACATGCATGGCTCAAACAGCAGCGCAAAGTAACAATCCGGCAGGTCGCAGAGACAAGAGCGGCGTATGCGCTCAACACTCATTGAATTAGACAATTTCACAAGACGAAGACTTCAAAGCATGAGAGAAAACTTAGGTCAGATTATGGCGCATGAGACATAACCAGGAAGGTGGAAGGGCTGTACAACTTCCCCGCAAACTGAAAAATGGAACAAGATATAACATACCATACACAACTGCATCATCCAGCGTCGCTCTCTCTAGGAAAGCATGTTGGAATTGTGCAATTTTGGTGGATTCCAACCGCTTCATTCAACGCAGCGTCAGGGGGGCATAAAGAGAAGGTCTCGGAAAGGTGCACACAGGGTGCACGGCCACGTCTGGCAGTTAGAATGTACCCTCAGGGGCTTCAGGGCCGTCTCTGCATCAGCTGTATGGCTTGCTGCAGGAGCATTTCTGCTGTTGATTGCTGTTGGTTGGCTAGAAGTCCCTGCACGATACGGCTCCGCATGCGGCGCTAGGTGGTGTCGACTGTTTAGGGTTTAAGGATTAGGGTTTAGGCATGCGCGTTGCACTCAGTACACCCGGTTCGATCCGTTATGAGCCACAGCCATCAGCCAAGTACCCCAGGGCGCTCGACACAAAGTGATCTGAAGATCCCCTACATTCCCCACGTACAAACCCCGACTACTGAGATGGCAGGCAGGTCTTAGGGTTTGGGGTTTGGAATTTAGGGTTGATGAGTCCCCTCAATGTAAAGGGGCTACGAGGGCTTAGTAGGGAGATTAAGGCGTCGGGAGGAAAAATGGAGAATCATATGGACAAGCAAATGGCACATGAAATGGAAACTTGTTGTTGGTGTGTGTATATATATATATACTTTCGGTTACTTGCTCGTCGTTCCTGGGGAACGAAGGAACGAAAATAGAAATAAGAAGTAGGATGTTACTGGTGGTTTCAAAACGGAGCACGGGAAAGAAAAAAAAAAGAACACTTGCTGTTTAAAGCTCAGAGCGGTGGAGGGTATGGATGTACTGCTGCAGGGTTCTATAGTATAGTATAGTCAGCGAATTTAAAAGAAAATGAAACATATGAAACTACAAAGAGGTTAGTGGTTCAGAGTTTGGGTGCGCTAGACCCCAAACCCTAAACCTCAAACCCTTTTGCATCCAGCCTGCGAAACCTCAAACCCTAAACCCCCAAACCCCCAAACCCCTAAACCCCTAAACCCCTAAACCCCTATACCTTAAACCCCTAAAACCTAAACCTTCAAGCCCTAACCCTAAACCCCTAGACCCCAAACCCTAAAACTTCGGGGAAGGAAGGTAGGCTTCAGGGTTTCAGAGTGGGGGAGTGCAACTAGGAGAGTGGAAAAGACATCGGATGCCACTATAGGGTTTAGGGTTTAGGGTTTAGAGTTTAGGGTTTAGGGTTTAGGGTTTAGGGTGGGTAAGTTAGGGAGTTATATAGGGAATATGGGTTCACTCGCACAGTCTCCCTCAAGAATCAGCAAGCCGCTGTGTCGCGCAAATGCACAGAGCTGGTCCTTGGCTACCACTGAGAACCAGATAGAAAACAAAATGCAAACTGGAGGTCTAGATGGATGTAGACGGTTCGTACGGTTCTGGTCCTTGGCTAGGGGTTCAGGGTTGAAGGCTTTTGACGGTAGAGTCTAAGGCTTGTGGTGGTAGATCTTTGAGGTCTAGATCTTGATTCAAGGTTTGGGTCTTGAGTTCTGACGACAATTGCTCGTATGCTTTGCGCGATCTTTTTTGTTTTCACAGGCTGTTTTCCTGCCAAGTAGCCCCCAAATCGTGTTATGCTGCCACTGCCTCAGCACCCTGCATAAAGTAAACCAAACGGCACGATTAAATTTCGTCTTATAGCTGTAGTTTCCATTTCCATACAAAAGGGACCCCCGTAGACCCCAAAATACTATAATCCTTTCTATGGGACCCCCAAAAAGGGAAATCTAGGTTTTGGCAAGCCCCCGGCCCCCATCTGACCATTGAATGCACAGAGCTGGCCCCTGGCACTGGTTTAGGATTTGTGGTCGGGCCTCCGGTTTGGGGTTTGCTGCCTACCGATTTTCCTGCTCGACGCTTGACCTGTCATGCTGCGTTACTATGACTGGCTTCCTTGCACCTATGGGTCCTTATTCCTACTGATGGTAAGTGTTGCTGATATCACGGGATGTCACTACACCCATACCCCTCCAACCCCCAAGAATGAACGCTCCCTCCCTTATAGAATGAGACTATTTTCAGGCGGGAGTTACCAGGTGGGTAAGCCAGCATGTGAGGCCTATCTTGGTGGGATCCTACCCACCTGAAATTTCCTTAGACCCTAAACCCCAAGCCCTAGACCCTAAATCCTAAACTCTAAATCCTAAGCCCTAAACCCTAAACCCTAGCCCCTAGACCCTAACCCCTAAACCCTAGATCCTAAACCCTAACCTTCCAGTTGAAGTTTACTCCAAGGCGCGGGGTTGCCTGGCCTTGCACCATACTTCGCAAGGTACTGCTGCATCACTTCCTGAAAAAGACTTCAGGTTAGGATTTAGGGTTTTGGGTTTAGGGTTTTAGGGTTTAGGGTTTGGGGTTTAGGGTTTAGGATTTAGGGTTTAGGATTCAGGGTTCAGTGCTCGGGTTCAGGATTTAGAGTCGAGAACTTAAGATTTAGGATTTAGGGTTTAGGACTTAGGGTTTAGAATTTGGGACATAGGGGCTAGGTGATAGAGTTGTTTTTAAACACTTCGGACTTTTATGCCTGCACGAATGCAAAGGGTGTCTTATGACCTGTTGGGTACTTATTGCTCTGTCAGTTGATAGAGTTTAAGCCGTAGGATTTAGTGGTGGATGTACATACTACAGAGTTTTAGATTCAGGGGTTTCCAAAAGGTCCTAAAGGGATTTGGCCTTCCTTAAAAGGGCAAAAAAGCAGTACATACACCCTAAACCCTTAAGAAATTCTCAGATTTAGGCCTACATGACCCCTGGAGAAGAGCCTGCACTTCTCTGATGATCTCGAAGAATTCCTGTGCCCATATGAGTTATAGGTATCCCCCTTAATAACGCCTACAAGGCTCCCCTTTATAATCCCTTAAATAACCCCCTGTAAGGAGTTTAGACTACAGCTCATATGTAAGGCACCCGTTCTTCGAAAAAGGGTTCGGAAATGGAACCATCTTGGGTAACCCTAAACTGGATATCCTGCTGAAAGTTTGAAAGTTTAGACCTTGGGGCGTACTGCAATACCCTAAAGCCCATAGCTAAAAGTGTGTTTAATGGTTCCTCGGCTTTCCATGGCTGTTGATCTCCTCCGTTTTGGGGATGTACACGTGGGTTTAGGCTTTAAGGCCCTTCGGGTGCCATGGGGTGAGGTTTCAGATGCCATGGTGTCAGGCTCAGGGTATAGAGCCCCATGCGGGATTTAGGGCAGGATGTTGCTGGCACTTCTTACGTCCAAGGTGGGTTTGATAGGGCGGCATCTGACTAACCCTAAACACTAAGCCCTCGCGAAAAAGCTTCCTTGAATGCTCCACGGTAAGGAGGTCCTCCTTGCAAGCGGGCTCCTCTCTGTAAGAATCTCCAGGCGTGCCACAGCCCTAGGGACCTCATGCTAGACCAAGGAAGGCATATTACAAAACACTAGTCTTAGTAACTATACGAGTTAACTGTTTTGAAAGACTTCAACCTGCTTACAACGTGGGTTGCCCTACCTGGTCTTAGACTCAGCAACCAGCTTGTAGAGCCGCATTAAACAGCTTCGGCTAGGCCACGAATGCATCAGCCTGATGGAATCCATCCGCGTTCGCGTCCCGCGTACACAAAGTAGTTCAATACATGGTTTCCAACTCCGTTTAAGTCTCACCCTTCACCCTGTTAGGAAACAGTATTCCTCGCTAATTCCCACATGAAATGGCTGGTCCTCAGCTGCTCGGGAAGTCATGCTGTGGCATTGGCCGAAGGCCCCGCAAATCCCTGGCAAGCTCTAACCTTCTCGCTGCTGCTGGCAAAGGGCCCAGGAAGGCGTGCAGGTTTCGAGTTTCGGGTTGGTGGGGGACGCGAAGGGTCTAGGAACTTTCAAGAGTACTTTGCCTGAAAGACATATATACATTATTTCCCGTCAGATGGACGAAAGGTCTAGCGACAATCTATGCGCTAGCACTTAAGCTCTCATCGAACAGTTTGTATGCCTGAGATTTATTTTGTGCAGGAAGCTCAGTGAGTAGCATGCGGATGGAGGTCCCTAGAAATCGGGGGCTTACTTCTGAGGATTCCATGGGGGTGGAAAGCGCCCATATCACCCCAGGCTCCGCTTCTTCCGGCCCTGCCTGAGATAGGAGCCAACTACTACAGCCCGTAGAAGTCACATGCAAAACAGCAGTAGGACAGCCGAGGTCGGCACTGCCCATGTGCAGCTCGGCCCACCTAAGCTTTCAATGCAACAAGTGTCCTTGTAGTTATAACGGCTCAAAGAGAAATTACTTGATCTTCTGAGGAATTGGAAGATGACAATTCTCAACTATAGTCGTTGTTGGTGGTGATAGGAATGCCTGTAAGGCACAAGTGCCATGTTCCTTTGCGGGGGCAGTACAGGGGACAATAGGGGACAACAATGTGAACATGGGGACAAGGTAGGACTGCTTTCTTAAGATGACCCTGGGACAGAAGTTGTTGCGGCGGCCTTTGACAGTTGTGCCGATCTGCCGGGCATGTTTAGCTGCACAAAGAAAATTGCCGCGGAACCCCTGATGGAGCAGATCCCTTTGCCGTTGCTACATCGGCATGTCTAAAGGTGGGGTGGGGACATCCTAAAAATAAAATCTCCCTGCAACAAACAAGGGGTGCCAATAATGCCCAGAAACGTCTGAACACGAAATTGTGCGCGATGTGCATGCCCAGTATATGTATTGATACCATACATTTATCTCATGACACAGAAAACCCAAATCTTTGAAGCAACAAGCAGACCCCAGACCAGGAAGAGCACGGCAAGTACCTCCAGAGAGAGGAAAGCTGCTAAGTCCTTCACTGTATAGGCTTGAAGGGTTTAGAGCTTAGGGGCTGAAACCCTAAACCCTAAAACCCTAAAACCCTAAAACCCTAAAACCCTAAACCCCTAAACCCTAAGCCCCAAAGACTTGAAAGCTTCAGGCTGTAGGGCAGTTTGGACCCCATGGGACTTTGAAAGCTCAGACCTTGGTCGGCCTTCGGCTTAGGGTTTGGATTTAAGGCTTAGGGTTGGGGATTTAGGATTTAGGGTTTAGGAGTTAGGGTTTAGGATTTAGGGTTTAGGGTTAGGGTTTAGGATTAGGGTTTAGGGTTTAGGGTTTAGGGTTAGGGTTTAGGATTAGGGTTTAGGGTTAGGGTTTAGGGTTTAGGATTAGGGTTTAGGGTTTAGGAGGGTTCAGGAGGGGGCCTCGT
>CAJNIZ010011348.1:13411-32968 GCA_905231905.1 Symbiodinium pilosum | reverse complement strand
CTTGCTGAGGGCTCTAGGGATGCTTTTATCGTTGGTACACGCCGGGCACCTTTCTGGAACTAGGGTTTAGGGTTTAGGATTTAGGGTTTAGGATTTAGGGTTTAGGGTTTAGGATTTAAGGTTTTTTAGGGCTCTTAGGGTTTCAGGTTTCCAGGTTCAGTGTGCGTTTTGGCTCGGTTTAGACGTAGAATGATTTAGGATTTAGGATTTAGGGTGTAGGGTTTGGCATGGAAAGCCCCTGACGTTCCTAAACTGCGAACCCAAAACCTTAAACCCTGAACCCTAAACCTTGAAGCTTAAACCGTCTCAGAATTGGGAAATCTTGCGGCAGGCCGCGGGGTTGCAGCTTCTTCCTAGGAAAGTTTGCTTTGAGAATCTTCCTGGCAAAGTTTGCACAGAGAAGGGTGCTCACCCTAGACCCATATACAGGCCATCTTCTAAACTCCTTCAAGGGATTTTATAGGAGATTGTATAGGGGTCCTATTTATAAGGCTTTAGCGGGGGGATATAAGCAATTAGTTTAGACTATAGTTCACATGAAGACCCGGAAGATACTGAAAGTCCACCTCAAACAAAGGGTTTGGGTTTAGGGTTTAGGGCAAATCTCCAGATGGCCTTCTACCATTATTCCCCTTTCTAATCTTGGTTACCATTATCACCCTAAACCCTAAACCTTGCCTATCATTGTAACTACCAGTACTGCCCTTCTCCTCATTACTGCTGCTTGGGAGCCCCGACGCAACTGACTCATTAAAATCTACAGGCTACCCCCAATAATGGAGAATCAAATGGAAAACAAGATGGAAAATGCAATGGAAACTGAGATGTATACAGTATTCTGTAGGAAGATTCTAGCGGCAAAACGTCTCAGCAAGTCCTCCTCTCTGTCTTGTCTTCCCGCACTCCCATTGGAGAAAATCTGCATTTAGAACTTCACACCCCTGTCTGAAGGATGGGAAAAATGCCAAACCCTCCATCATCAGGAGCGTCGAAATGCCACACATACCTTCATGGTTCCTGCACGTCCCAGTGAAACCTTGAAGGGGGAGGCCGCTGAGTTCTGCTGATTGGGAGCCTGCTCTAAACTCCTAATGTTCCCCTGACAAACCCCCTATAGTACTCCCCTATATGGAGGTTTCCCAAAATTAGGGGTGCCTTTTTGGGGGTCCCTATAATAAGGACTATAGTATATTGGGGTCTAAACTACCATATAATCCCCTATCTAGCCCCCTTCAAGGAGTTTGGACTATTTAGCTCATGCCATTTTGCTGCTCAAAAGTATCCCAGGCTGACGCGTCTGCCGTTGACAACTTACTAGTTCTTAGTAGCGAAAAAGGGCATAGAACCCCTATAGTCTAGAGGTTTAGGGATTAGGGTTTAGGTTTAGGGCTAGTAGGGAATAAGGGAATATAACCCTTGTACAATCCCTGAGAAAACTCTGTATATCATCTTTTCCCATAAAATACGAAGAGCTCGTAAGTAAACAGCTATCTCCCCGCAATGGCCCCTGGGCCCAGTCACTATGATTACTATTACTTTTGTTCTTACTGCTATGATCTTTACTGTTATTATTGTTCCTGTTGTTTTTATTCTACTGACACTATTTTCACTATTCTTACTATCCCTGACACCTGGGCCTTAGATCCTATGCACACATGCACCAGGTCCTCCCACTGGGCGTCGTCAGACTCGCCGGAAGCTCGAGCCACCGCCTGGCCGACCCAGCAATGCCAGCGACTATGTTTCAACTGGGCTGCTGTTAAGGAACTTCATTTAGATATTTGGAAAACCCTATTATTCACTATGTATACCCATTATGGCAAATCAGTTGTATTAACAGCAACCCAGTCAAGGTGATGACGATGACACACCAGAAGTAGTGCCAGCAGCACCAGCGGCGGGATTCAAACTACTTAGGTGGATAATCGTCCTATCCCGATCTTGTCCGTCTCAGCCCTTCTTTCATCCTTATGCACAGACCCTTCGTCATCCGCAGCCCTAGAACCTTCCAATCCCAGTGCTGCCAAGATTGCCTGTGCTGCCTTTGGGGAAGGCGAGCTCGCTGGAGGAGCCTTCTCCTCCCGCTTAACCTGCCTGCGGCTTCAGGGCCCCGCGGGGTGGCTGATTTGGGGTTCTTGGTTTAGGGTTGGCAGGTTTAAGGTATGAGGGTTTGGGGAGTTTAGAGGCTGTGGGTTTAGGCTATAAAGATTTCGGGGTGACAACCTAACGCTTAGATTTAGGGTATCAGCTGAGGTTTAGGGCTTTGGGCTTCATAGTTACACGCCGAGTTTTTCCCCTCCTGCGTAGCTACTGTAAGCATCAGAGTTATAGATATTCTATTAGAGAATACCATTTCCATTTTCTAGGGTTAGGGATTTNNGGGGAATATGGTTTTTCTATGGGGGTGCGGGTCTATGGGGTTGAGGTTGGGGTTTTCTATGTGGTGGTGTATGGTTCTTCTGGTGGTTCCATCATGTGGGTATTGGGGTTGGGAATTTTGGTGAGTTGGGGGTTGAGGTATAGGTTGTTATGGTTTGGGTGCTAGGGGGTGGGGCATGGTTAGAAAATGGAAATGGTATCTGCTAACTAATGAGATCCCCATATGCCCCAGATTCTATCGATGGGGGACCATAACTCCCAAAGTACTCAAAGCACTGGGCCCGTGGCGGCAAAGCTTTCGGCTGGTGATCAGCAGGCCGGGGCGCCTTGGCGAAAGACCTGAGCTCGGCTAGTGTTTATAGTCCCCCTTAAGTAGACAGAATATAGGGGTTACATAGGGATCATGGAAAAGAAAATGGAAACTACTATTTAAGGTTTAGGGTTTAGGGATTAGGGATAGAATATGGCTTTGGGTATATTATAATAAGATCCCCATATACCCCATATTCTATCTACTTAAGGGGGACTATAGGCTTCAGGGTTCTGGGTCCAGGGTGGGTGTTGAGGGTTTAGGGGATTCTGCGCTACAGCGGCAATGCGGAGCAGCCATAGCAGTACGTCAACCTCAGAGTTCTGGGCATAAAGACTGCCTTCCCTTGGATACTGCCCCCACTCAGTAACAGTTGGATAATAAATATGATATGGTTATATGTAGCCCTTAATAGGACCCCTAACATAGACTGTTACCGGGTGGGGGCAGTACCCAAGCCTTTCCGGTAGCACCCAAAAAGCAAACTAGTCAGTCAGACAAAGCAAAGGTAGCCCACACAGCAACTTGCTGCATCTACACTTCAAGAGGCATCTCTCGCGAATCTTTTTTTTTGCGGCAACGACGGCTGCGAAACAGCCGGTTGACATAAATCTGGGCCTTTGAGGCGGCACTCCTTCAAGGGTGGCCGGAGTTGTCTCTGAAAGCTCCTCTTACTTGGCTTCCGACCTGAAGTCTGGGTTGGCCCCCAAAACCCTTTGAACAATATTAGTATATAGGGTCCCTTATTCAAGCCATTAGGGAAAATGTTGAATATCCCAGGAGCCTACCCAGAAGTTCTCGCAGCTTAGGGCTCGTGCCCCAGCATGGCACAAAATGCCCAATCCTCGTCCCAAAACGCTGAAAGCCTATGACAGCACAATTCTACCAAACGATGATGAAGGATGCTCAATGTTTGCAGGTTCATGGACTCAAATCCAAAGCCAAGCTCATGACCTCCTATGCCT
Source organism: Symbiodinium pilosum (assembly GCA_905231905.1). NCBI lineage: Eukaryota > Dinophyceae > Suessiales > Symbiodiniaceae > Symbiodinium > Symbiodinium pilosum. The sequence continues at coordinate 29,314 of CAJNIZ010011348.1, read as the reverse complement.
GCTTACTGGTGCTTCAGGAGTTTACGAACGAATATGAATATAGCCCCATTTAAGTAGTGATACAATATGGTTATATGGACGTCTTATTATGATTTTGGGAATTCCATATTCTATCTCTTTAAGGGGGACATACTGCTCCACCATTTTGTTTGTCTTATTGAAAGGATTCAATCCCGCCTGACGCCTTGAGCATCACTGGGCCTGACTTTCTGATACGTCCGTGTGTAGCCAGCTATGTTAGCATGAGCACCCCACCTGTCGAGTCCTCAGCTCCATTAGAATTGGACAGTTTTCTGCATAGAGACTCTAATCCCTAATCCCTTGACCCTAAACGACCTACCCTGAACCCCTAACCCCTTGGATCCTCTTCGGCTCCCCTTGAATGTCTGCCCCCTGACGGCCAGGGTGAGAGGCCCGGCTCAGCGAGGTGCAATCTCTACCTGGACCCTTCACTTCTTTGCGGGGACGCCGGACAACCCTTCAGGGAGTGCAGGCCATGAAAAACTTACAGGTTCTTAGCAGGGAATAAGGTAGTATAATCCCCTATAAGGTAGTATAATCCCCTATATTAAACATGATATATTCCCATATTCCCTACTAAGAGCCACTAAGAAAACCTAAGCCAGGGATCCCTTTGGACCCTATAGTCCCCTTAAGTAGATAGAATATGGCTTTGGGTTATATTACGTATAAGAAGATCCCCATATACCCCATATTCTGTCTACTTAAGGGGGACTATAAACCCTCAGCCCTGGACTCTGGGAATTTTTTCTTTGTCCCCCAGTTTGGGATTGAGGTTTTGACTTGTTGGGCTCAGTCTATGAGACAACAAAAAAGCGAGACTAAGTCCTCAGGTGACATGGCCCCACCAGGCATCTAGCCAGTATGCACTCCTACTTTGGTCCTGCACAGCCTCCAAACGATGCGGGAGGCAGTCGCACTAGCGATCATGCACAGTAGAAGGGTCACCAACACGCGCTAGCCCTTGTGAAGCCCTTCCCTGGCTTAGACCCTACGGAAAACCCTGCATCATCTGATGCACACTGCTATGGAAACTGCCCAAGCCGTACCAAAAGTCCTGGAGCCTTCCAGGAGGCATGCCTACTTTTCTTCAAACTACCGGGTAAGTAGTACATGGAGGTAAAACCTTGCTTCATCCTTGCTTGGCCTTGCCCTTTCCAGCAGGAAACCCTAACGCTGAGAATTTCCCTTCGTTCGAACTTGAAGACAACCCTAAACCCTTCATCCTAAACCCTAAGCCCTCATCCCTCCAACAGGCGTTGTTTTGGCTTATCCGGGCTCCCATCCTGTGGCCCAAGTTGCTTGCCAGCTTCTCAAAACAGCGGGCCCCTGCTCATTTGAGCTATAGTCTAAAGTCCTAATGTCCCCCTTACTAACCCCTATAGTAGTCCCCTATAGAATCCCCTATATAACCCCCTTCAAGGAGTTTACACTATGGCTCATTTGGGATAGCACTTTTCAAGTTGAACGCACCTCTTAGTATATAGGGTCCCCTATACAAGCAATTAGGGAAAATGTGAAATATCCCAAGGGCCTACCCAGTATAGTCATTCAAGATTCCTCTCCGCGTGCTCAACATGCGCACCAGTCTATGGCACAGGGCAACTTCAAGTCATGGGAGGGAAGGGACCCTCCACCATCCTACGATTGCCTAAGGGTCATAAGCGACTGCACGGGTCCGTTACACGGGGCTCCTGTGCTTTGAGAAGCAGACATTTCTACGGTTCAGCTGGCGATCGCTACCTGCCGCAAGCAGTTTGGGCCCATCTCTTTCGATTCCTTGCTCATGAACGTATCAAACGCAAGCCTGGAGTCAGCTCTGTTCTGAAAACGCATGGCCACTGTGCTACTTGAAGAAATCGCCTAATTTCTTTGAAGCTGTCCTGCTGTCCCTGCCGCTTCGCCATTACAAACATCTTGCTACAGACACGTATTCGATGTGCCATCTTCACTCTCGCTGTTCTGAGTAATATGAATTTGTGTGCCACCCAGAGCTGTCAACTCCTTCCAGACAGAATCATTTTGGGACAGCTCATTGAAAACTGCTTGCAATGCTGTTGCCTCCCCTGCACTACTGTGAAGAAATCTGCTTGCTGGAGTTGATGTTTGCTTGGTCTGATGTGCTAGCTATCCGTTTCATACTCCTCTGCCTCTTCCTCCTCTTCTTCTTAGCGGTTGCTTTCATTACTGTTGATTTGCGCTCCAGAAACCTCATGATCTCCTCGAGTGGGCCCGGACCCTCTAAGCTGCGCTGTTTTCAGCGCCCCGCCCGCAGCGCAGGCAAGTGAGCTTTCTAAGCATGGTAGATCAAAGGTGACTGATTCTTAGGCCATTTGGGGTTTTCGTCGGAGTACAGACAAGCCATGTGTGGGGGGGTAGAGGAGTCTGCGCCTGCCCCTTGAGGATTCTATGGTGGCCGTTTCGAGAAACTCCCATATAAGGCCTTAGTACAAGACTTTGCTTTGAAAGCTGGAGGGGCAGGACACCCTATGCATCCCTACAGAATCTCTACATATTCCATTCAACTAGAAAAAACTTGCAGATGCCGATGCGGCTTCGGCTGGACTACACCATTTTGGCTTCAGCCTACTGGGGGGGTAGGCAGTGGCCACCAATTTCATCTATAAACATGACTGGATAGGACTATAGGATACTACGTGGTCATAACCCGGGCTTTTCCATACCTAGCTTGGGGGCCCTAAGCCTTGAACAAATTCTTAGAAACAACCAAAGGGATCACCAATTGAAAGCATGAGGTTCCCCCAGAATGAGAACCCCAGGCCCAAAACAATTGAGGGAATAACAAGTACAGTAGAATAGAACAAGAGTTTAGGGTTTAGACACACGCATCGCACAAGCAAGCACGGCAAAGACCGTCCGAGTTTAGGGTTTAGGGTTTAGAGCGTAATTTGGCATATGCTACTGTTGTAAAAGGGCTAAAAAAAATCAAGCAGTTCAGGCCATCGGCCCACTTCAAGGACAACAACAAAGCATTCCACGTCCCGCATCCATCAACGCTTCTTACATCGCGCAGTCCCCAAAGCGAGATAGCAGGACCCTTTTTTCTCAACTATATGGGGCTTTCCCAAAATTAGGGGAAATTTTGGCGGTCTACAAAGGGGTTACATAGGGAGAATGGAAAAGACACTGGCAACTACCATTTAGGGTTTGGGGTTTAGGCCTTCCCAAAATTAGGGGTACCTTCTTGGGGGTCCCGATATTAAGGGTCATAGTAATTTGGGATCTATACTGGGGTCCTCCTATCTTGGGAAACTACCATATACCTGAATGGCGGAGATCCTCGCTCCGTCTCAGACACCTCTGGTCCTTCCATAATCTCCTAACACATGTCCGCGCATCAGGACATCACTGACACCTAACATGCCGGCTGCATCAAAGAAGCAAGAAGCATCTGTGCTCAAGAAGTTGAGGGTCCTCTACTAGTAAAGCTATGCAGCTGGAATGGAAACCTCGGGAAGCATGACACGTGCAAAGGGGCGTGGGATCATATCTCCTGCTTGTAGTAACAGAGCTTGGCATCCATCTTCTGGTATACATTTGGCCATACACCAGCGGCATGTCGCTCTTGCTTTCTGTCTCTGCAAATAACCTATATAGGTCTAACCCTGAACCCTGAACCCTACACCCTAAGTGCAAGCTGAAGACAATGCTCACTTTTGCATGCGTAGGACTGCGAATGAGTTCCATGTTGCCGGCAAGCTAAGGCCAACTGGTATAACCAGAGACTCCCGAAGCGAAGCCCTGCGTCACTCGGCCAACTGTAGAGGCATCGTCGAGGCCTGGGCCACGTCGGTTGCTGATGGGGGTTTGGAGTTTAGGCCCAGGCGCGGGTTCTTCTGGGCGTGGCGGGGTCTCAGTCATTGGGGTACAACCAAGGGTTAGACATGCTGCCATGGGTAATGATTGTTCTTTGTGATCCGGACAGGCCTGCCTCATTGCATTCTTCAACCATGGTTTTTCTGCTGAGGCTTCTTGCTGGTAGAAACACAGGCCTGTGACCCTTACCAGGTTTTTGCTCCGTACAGGGCCTTGAGCAGCCTCAGCCTTATGCAACGAAGACCAGCCCCATGTGGGGGCTTGCAAAAAAAAAGGAGCCACCCTGTTGGGAGTCACCATAATAAGGAATATGGTATTTCGGGATTATCTAAGGGTCCCTACTTATAGGAACTGGCATCTCTCAGAGAAAATCAGCCTTAGCGCCCCGCTTTTGATCGCGTGCCTCTTGTTGGACTGTCCCTGCAGCGCACTGCGGAGAACGCACCCTACTCGGAGGAGCAATCTACTTGGCACTTCCGGCTTGTAAGCCGGGTTGTTGGGGATGATAGGTAAGCTCACCAATACCTACAAGCCCCCAGAGCATGTACTAACTTCCACCTACTTAGGCGCTAATGAACTGCACTTGCTTCAGAGATGAAATGTGTCGGTCCTGCACAAGAAACGCACGCAGCATGCGCGCACGAGTAAGCCAACCCTAGACAAAGAAGGATATCCCACCATAAGGCTAGGAGGGCCAGACGTAACCCACCTTGGCAATGAAGCCTAGGGCCTAGGTGACACCTCAGTGACCCATGAACTCCAGTAGCTAGCTCGCCTTCATTTACGTACCGACTTGCAGAAGTGCAAAGATTTGCCTCCTCACTGGAGCTTACTTCCAAAGAGCACAACCCTGAGCCTGCCCTGGAACCATGGTAAAAGCCAGGCCTTTTAGGCTTGTGCTTATATAGGGAGAATGGAAAAGAAAATGGAAACTGCTATATTATATTGGTTTATATAGTATATGATAGTGTATTGATGGAAAAGAAACTGGAAACTGTTATTATGGGCCTTGGAGCCGGGAGAAACAAAGAAAAAAAAAAGGGCCGGCCTTATGCGGGACCCGGCGGTCTAACGTTTGGCGCCAAGCCCGTGTGGTGCAGCGCAGCTGTTGCCAGGCTGCCTGCGTGGGTCTACATTGTGATTATATGAGCTCTAGGAGTTTAAACAATGGCTCATATGGGGACATATACTCCAACAATGGAGAACCAAAATGGAAAAAGAAAATGGTAATTCCTTGTTATGCCTCATATTTGCTGCTGAGCCATGAACCCATAGCCGTAACCCGAACCCCACAGGGAAAGGTTTCTGTAGGCTGGCATCTCCCCACACATGTGTAAATCCTGATCGAAATGTTTCAGACACAAAAACCTTGCATACTTCACTCTCGGTCGCAAAACCTGCAACTTAACCCACAAACCTGAATCCTGAACCTCAACAATCTCTCCTCTAAACACTGAACGCTAAACCCTAAACCCTAAACCCTAGCCTTAAACATGAACTTTGCAACCTGAAGCCTGAACCCTACATGAGTCATAAACCCTCAACCACAGCTCGAAAGCCCGGGCCGTAAAGCCTAGCCCTCTCCCCCCGCTACCCTCAACCATCGAACCTCAGTTAATTAGATCATGAAACCCTAGCGTTACCCATAAGAGCAGCTATAAGGGACTATAGTGCATTACCTGGTTATGACTTGAGTATAAGCCCGTGTACGACTCCTATATACCCCTATATAACCCCTGTACAACCCTATATGACCTATACAACCTATATACCGCAATATATAACCCCTAGAGGCCCCTGTAGCGAAAGAACTTTGTAGCCCCCTACATCCTCAACCATCAAACCCCACGGGCCTGCTACCTAGCTAGGCATACTACGAGACACTAGCGTAGACTGTAACCATAGGAGGATATAGGTTGCATGTCCTACATGGCCCGAGAGCCTATAAACCTCTATAACCATGTACTCCCAGCTTCCATTCCATTATCCCTTCTTCTCTTCCATTTGAACCATTGACTAGACTCCTCGTATCCTCCCTAATAACCCCTATAGTAGTCCCCTAAAATAATCCTTTACATCGCCCCCTTTGAGGTTTTTAGACGAGAACCCACGTAAACGAATCCTAAACCCTAAACCCTAAACCCCAAATAGTAGTTTCCATTTTATTTTCCATTATCCCAATATAACCTCAATCTGAGTCTTCATCCCCGAAATCAAAGCCCCATGGCCTGCCACAGCAGGCGGTTCCGACCAGGCTCCGAAGCCGGGGCAAAAAGGTGGCGCCCCCGCAGACCTTCGGCTTGCAAGGATATTCATGCGTGTATGTACATATATATATATATGTGTCTGTGTGTGTATGTGTGTATATGTACGTATATGTATCTAAATGTATACATATACATAGGAATTTAGGGGATACATAAGGGAATATGAGGACAGCACTTGTCATCCACCGACTATCTGACTATCTACTGCAGCGTTGTGTTCAAGGTTTTTGTCTGGGGCTTGGGTTGGGGTTTAAGAATTCTGTGGTTAGGAATCTAGGAACGTGCGATTTTGAAAAAAGATCTGGCACCGCTTGGGTACCGCACATCGTGCAGGATTTACTAGAGCATCAAACAGAACACATCCGTAAACAGAGGCAAGCAGCAGGGAGGTCTGCGTATTCTGAAGCTCTGCCACCGGTACATGGCTGAGGCCTGGGGGTCCCTCAACGGGAGGTGCTGAAGCTACTTGAGCTCTGGGGTGCACCACGGAAGGAGGCAGGGCGGCACCGGGCCCCATGTGCTGCAGGAGCATGCTACGAAGATAGCGATTCTCCTCCTCAAGCTTGAGGATGTACTCATCCCGGCTGTCTTCGTGGAGAATGCAAGGGTCTGGGCTCATGCCAGGGGGAGGGTAAACCATTGGGTTGGGCAGCTCAGGGGGATACCATGGGGCGAGTGGCATCTCCATGCCCGGGTCATGGAAGGGTGGCGGAGGGTGCGCAGCATACTCTGGGAGCATCATGTGGAAGGCCTCATGGGGCGTGGGGGGCATTGAGGGGGGCATTGAACCAATGTCGGAGCCTAACTCCAGCGCTCTCTCTGTGCGCTTCTTGCCCTTGCGCTTGCGCTTTTCATGGTCAAAGTGGCAGTGCTGACAGCTGTAGCCGTTCACACACCGGCCCTTTGGATGGAAGCAGCAGCGATCACCTCGCTTGCAGTCGACAGAGCTTGTACAACAAGAGTCCTCCCTTGGACTAATCTGAGGGTTCATTGACGATGATATCAAAACTTCAAAGCCATCCCAAAGTCCCAAAGCAGAACCGAGCCACAGGTGCCGTTGAAGTGATTTGCCGAGCCGATGGACGGAAGCTGCGCTAACCACTGGTCATACTCAGGTCCCCCCATCGGCGGAGCGGTCACCGGGTACTGGAGGCCGTCAAGCTGCTCCTCCGACACAAGAAATGCATTATGTAGACCCATGATTAATAAACCCCCTCCTTTTAATGGCCTGAATATTAGGATCCCTATTATAGTCCCTATTAAGGGGAGGGGGTTCATAATTAATCAGGAGTCTGGGCTGGGTTACTCCACGCAATGGGACCACCTGACTGCTGTATGGGGTCTTTCAACATACTGACTGCCCGCCGCAAGAGCTCTGCTTTATGATGCCCTGGACGAACCAACCGTCAAACTTCACAGAAGCAGCAAAAAGGTTTTCCTGTTCGGTGAGATTCCATTCCGCAATTTTGGCTTGTACCGTGTTCTGCAGTCTGTTCCGTTCCGTCCATTCCGTCCGTGTTATGTTCTGTAACGCGGGTTGTCTCGCTTTGCGTTCAATTCCGTTCAGCGTTCCTTGCGGTTCCCGTTTCGTTTCGCTCCATGCGTACCCGATCCGATGCCGTTCCGATTCCGTTGCCCGTGCCGTGCATCAGATAAGCCATTTCCAGACCGACATTCTACAAATGAACACCCAAAGCTTAAGACACCAGGTCAGGTCATCCTCTTCGTCATCTGGAGAGTCATCATGACTCGCAGGCGCTGGCATGTAGGTGCTCATGGAGTGAAAGCTCGGGCTGCTTAACGAGTTGACATCCTTGGCGTCAGGATCATGACTCACACAAGGCATCTTGCATCTCAAATTTAAGGGTGAGAGAGAACGAGCAAGCAAAAAGGTCCCCATCATCATCATCATCATCATCATCACCTACTACAGTATCTACATTGTCTGAAGCAAGAAAGATCTACATTGTCACCATCAGCAGCAACAGGGTAAAGACACCTTCTAGGGCTCCATGACCTGTGGCTAGCCATTCATTTCGACACGCACTACCGAACTCCATGGCCTGCACGAATTCAGCTCTCTGAGCGCATCCACTCATTTTGCTTTGGCTGTCAGATGCTTTGGTTGCTGGCCCTGCCTGTGTCCAAGCCTACAATGCTGAGGTGTGAGCCAACGAATGACAGGGAATAAGCCGGAGCTTACCAGAATGCCAATCTCCAGCCAGCCTACGACTTGACTCAAAAACTCCGCAGACCAAAAAAAAGTGGACCGCAGTCAAAGGTGTTTCTGCTGGCAAGCTTCCGGCGACTTCGTACTCAGCAGCAAACCTGCCAGAGGGTCCAGGTTGGGTCGCCATTACTTGTGAAAGCAGGAACAGTGCTTGAGGAGTTTTGTAGCAGAACCAACCACAGCTGAAGAAGCACTAGCAAGATACATAGCAGCAGCGCCACAGCACTAGTAATAATAGCAGTCCTGTAGGGGCATCGGGAGCAGCCGCAGTGAAGCAGGACGAGGAGGATGGGGCGGCCCAGTAGCAACTTGCAGCAATGGCGATCCCCATAGTGCCGCTACACCCGGAACCCAAGAACCCAATTCCTACATGCATCTACACCCTATACAGCCACGCTCACCACCTCAACTCGATGTCCTAAACAAGTAGTGAAGCCTGAAACCTGCTTCTGTTGTTACAAGTGTGGCCCGAATGCTGGCATGCTAAAATCCGCTCCGCATTTTCTACCTGTTTACCCTGCAATGCTACAATCTGCTCCGCATTTTCTACCTGTTTAACCTATTCGTAACACTTAGGGTGTCCCAGGTGTCCTGGTTAGCACTAAAGTCAACGCGGGATTGGGAATAAACTTACAAAGCATTACACACTTGATTACGAATACTTCTTGTAGTATGAAGGCAATCAACCACAACATTGACTCTGCCAGTAGAATAAGTACAAATCACCGAAGGCTATTTGCCCCACACCCCAAAGAGTTCCTTCGCCAAGACTGCTAGACTCTTCCTCAAAAGATTTGGCTACAATGCCTGGTGGCACCCGTCCGCATGCCATTGGCTTCGTGTCATGCTTGGATGGGGACCTTCTCTCCTGACCAGGTGCAGCGCTTTGGCGGTTGGTGGTGGCAGTGGCAATGGCAGCGGTAGTTGTAGGAATGGTGTCAGCGGTACTACTGGTCCTCGTCCTCCTACTGCTTGTGCTTCTACTTCTACCGTTACTTACTTCTTCTACTACTCAGAGTACGAATACTACTACCTCTTCTGGTCTTCTACGTCGACTACGGCACTTCTGGGTATGGTACTAGCCGCAGTAGGGCAGGAGGAGCATTTTTCGAGGCCACTTTTGAATCAGGTTTAGCTGTTGTTGTTCTACGGTCAGGGACTCCGGTTGATACCAAACATCCTGCATGACCCTAGGCTGAGTATTTGAGTACCATAGACCTTGATGATTGGAATTAGGGGAGCTTAGAAAATTTGATGCTGGAATTGTAATGTAAACAGATCTGGAGCGCACGGAATTCCCACTACTCGCGCTTCTGGCGCATGGCATGCAGCCATGCAGCAGAGCTTGTGGAAATCCCAAAACCTTCAAAATCCAAAACATTTTCGGTAGCCCCAAAATACGAATTTCCTTGTTTTGGGGGGGCCCTAAAAGGTACACCTAATTCTGGGAAACCTCCATTTGGTATTTATAAGAGACGCATACGGCACGCTTCTCAGGACCTTTCATGGATTGGGGTTTAAACGTAATGGTTGTTCACCGAGAAATACTGAAGGAAAAAAAGTAATGACCATTAAATATCATTGGCGATGAAATAGGGGCCTCTATTGGGATCCATTCCTGCATTTCATACGGACAACCATTGGGTGAAGCAGGGATTCAGAAAACCAAGGCAGCCGTCAAGGAATGCTGTAAGGATTCACCCTCCTGCTGACACGTTTTGCCAATTTCTTTGAAGGTGGACGACTTCAGTTCCACAACATTCAAAATAAGCCTGACCCTCATCCTACGACAATACCTCGACTCCTAAACTTTCTTGGAGGCACGTTTGCTTCAGTAAGTCTAGCTACCATCCCAAACAACCCCAACTACAAACTCCACTGCTAAGTAACTGTCAAAGTCAAAAGGGTCTCCCAGTTGAGCCCTTGAAGCGCAGAATGTCTTTCCATTTCCAATCAGAGGTGAATTCTTAACACAAAAACTCCACCATCTTTTGAAGAAAGTTGTCAGTGTTATCTACAATAGTAAGTAAAGGGGATTCGGTTTTCACCTGGCTATAACTTTAGTGAAATGCATTCCTACCTAGCTCGAAACCCTGTCAAACCCTACATAATCCCAGCTTCCGTGGCATTTTCCATGTTCTCCTCCATTTGGTTCTCCATTATTGAGGGTAATATGGTTGTTTCCCAAAATAGGGGGGACCCCAATATAGAACCCAAAATACTAGGTTCATTATTATGGGGACCACCAAAATGGTACCCCTAATTTTGGGAAATCCCCATATCCCTTTTGTAATAGGCCTTCTGGAGCTCCACGGCTTTTTTAAAGCAGTCCCTTTTGCAACAGGCTTTCTGAGTCCGCCCGGTAGGAGAATTGAAAGCCACCGAAGTCGCTTGTAGAGAAACCCCAGAAGCTTGACCCCGAATTCACTAGAGACTATCTCTGGAACAAGGCATCCGTACTTCTTCAACAGCAACATCATGCAAGCACTCAAGCACAACTCCAAATCCAGGATCCATACCCTGCGAAACCTAAATCCGCACCAACCCCCTAAACCTTTCAACTACTTAGAGCTCCTCAGGCCTAATTAAGGGGCCTCACCCTGAAGTGAAACAGGAATATCCCCATATGCAGTTTTTCTTAATGGACTCAATACTCTTGTAACCTCTATCATATGGCCCCCAAAAGAGGGACCACTAGTTTGTGGAAACCCCCAAAATACCTCAACACTCAGGGGGCTCAAAAGGTGGGATGAAGGTAGGTGGGTTCAAGGGTCCCCAGTAGATACTGTATTATGTTGGGGCTTATTCCCTATACCCCATCTTTCTTTACCCTACGTTTTGAGCCCTCTGAAACACGTGCTCCTCTTCCGAGTCGTTGGTCGTAAGCTCGCCACTGCGCTCCTCTGGCACGTCAGTCTGTTCGCCTGCATCGTCGTCCTGGACTGCAGGGGGAAGAAAAACAACATGATCAACGGTAGTAGTGGTATCGATTACAGTAATGAGAATGATACCAACAGTATTACTAGCAATGGTAGAAGTACTGGCAGGAGTAGTACTAGCAGCAGTAGTAGCAATAGGAATAGTGGTGGTGGTGGTGGTGGTGGTGGTGGTGGTGGTGGTGGTGGTGGTGGTGGTGGTGGTGGTGGTCGTGGTTGGCGTGGTGGTCGTGGTGGTCGTGGTGGTCGTGGTGGTCGTGGTGGTCGTGGTGGTGGTCGTAGTAGTAGTAGTAGTAGCAGCAATAATAGTAGTAACAATAGTAGTGGCAATAGTAGGGACCGCCGCGTCATAGCCCCGGTGGTTTTGAGCCCAAGCCATAATTACGTTCGTGTTCCAGGAGCATACGGTTACCAGAGCATCCATGCCCAAACCATAAGAACGTTCGTGTTCCAGGAGCATACGGTTACCAGAGCATCCATGAATCCATGCCCAAACCATTGTACTAGCTTTCGTGTTCCAAGAGCATACGCTTACCACAGCATCCATGCCCAAACCATAACCACGTTCGTGTTCCAAGAGCATACAGTTACCAGAGTATCCATTCAATCGGGCAACGTCTCGTCGTGGTCCCGCTATAACCCCCAAACGGCCCATGTAACCTTGAAAAAACACCGGGACTACGACGCGGCGGCACCTACTACTAGTAGTAGTAGTAGTAGTAGTAGTAGTAGTAGCAGTAGCAGTAGTAGTAGTAGTAGTGGTAGTGGTAGTGGTAGTAGTAGTCGTCGTCGTCGTAGCTTGGAAGCAGCAGCAGCAGCAACAGCAGCAGGAGTAGTAGCAGTAGCAGCAGCGGCGGCGGCAGCAGCATAATGCTGGTGGATAGGGGAAGTCTTTTATCACTGAGGATCCTAAAGGATTGCAAAGTCTAGGTACCAGGCACGTGGTAGTTTCTATGCGAGGGGGGGCCCGACATACATCCAAAAAAGAAGTAATCCTTATAATACGCCCTCGCAAAAAGGGGCCCTAATTTATGGAAACCCCCAATAGAGGAAACAAGAGATTTCCTCCATGACCCAGCACGCTTACGAATCACTACCATTCACGCCACGATGTCTGCCATCAGGGAGTAAAACTACATACGCCTTCCCCGGGGAGATACAAAAAACATAGCAAGAACACTGCCTCAAATGAGGCAGCGCTGCCATGAACATATAAGGCCCCAGGAGGTACGGCAGCTTGATTACTGTTGCTGTTACCCTTACGATGACTATTACTATTCCGACAATTACTCTTGCTATGACTGTTACAATCACTAGTCACCATTCCTGATACTATTGCTTTGACTAGACTGTTGCGATTGATGAACTATTGTGATTACTATGACTATCTCTACTATCACTATTACTGTTCCTACGGCCATCACTATCTATGTGACTATTGTTACTATTACTACGACTACTACTCCTACCCCTACCCCTACTCCTACTCCTACTACTTCCTTCTTCTGCTACTACTGCGATTTCGGCTACTGCCATTGTTACTTTCCACAAAACTCAGCGCCGCCAAATCGAGCAGCACACGCATGGCCTGTAACGAAAAGCATGCTTATTTCTGCTGCAGCTGGCGCATCAGCTGCACACAGTCGAAATGCGATTCTAGGACGTTGGAGACGTTCAGGCGCCCGGTCCAAAAACATTGAACGTCTACTGCAGTCACCTCGACCAACAAGACTGCCGGCTAGGTTTTGCGACAACTGTTTGACTTCAGCATGGACGCTGCCCGCTATTCCCACACAAGCTATGTCCCCGCCTTCAGCAGGTCTGACAAGAGCGCGTGGCAGATGCCAGGATTGGCATCCGCTTCGGGGAGCGGCGTTACTGTTGCAGTCTGCATGGTCCAACTGCACACTGCCTCGGTCAAGCTCGAGATGTCAGCATATGCAAAACAGGAGGTAGAAGCCTGTGCACTCTGCTTGGCACCACACCTGCCACCACTAAACCTACCCTGCCTGCATCTGCTACCACTCCACTCCTTCACCACTGCAGCCGAGCTGCGGAGACGTGCCCCCCGTCCCACCCACCTCGCCCACGGTTTGAGCCCAAGACTTTGCAATGGCCATGTCCACTCGAGAATCAAATGGGTAAAAAGGAAAGTTAATTGGAAACTGAGTTTCATAAGGTTTGTGGGATGATGTAGGCAGGAGTGATGGGGATGATACCCATGAATCTGAACCATGAGGCCACTACCATTAGGGGCAGAATGCCCTTGGTAGAGAACCGACATCTCCGAGTATCACTGTAGCGTCACAATTATCTGATACGTACTCCTGCTTCATCCTACTACTTTGAGGCTACGACCAAAGAGGCTAGAATCACAAGCCTGCCACCATGAGCACAATCACTACCAATGCCGCCAATTATCACTAGCAATCGCTACGGCTACTGCTACTACCTAGCCAGCTGCAAGGCCCCCAGCGAGAACTCCCTAGAGTTCCGCGGGTCATCCGCGGGGTTGGAATACCTGTGCAGGGCCGGCGTGCGTTTCTTGGCCTTTCTGCGGCTTTTGTCGGGAACCGGGGATCAGTTAAAGGGGCTATTATAAAGGACGACGTAGAGACTACGACGGTCCATTGCCTCATTCCCTACGAAGCACCCGGGAGTAAGGCAACGGGGGTTTAGGGTTTAGGGTTTAGAGTTTAGGGTTTGAGTTTGAGGTTCCCCTTTTGGGAGAGTTTGAGGTTCCCCGTGTTGGGATGCAGCGCCTGTAGCAGTTGGCCCGGCCTTTTCTCGACAGTCTCGCCTTGTATCCCAATTCCATGATATTCCTTGAATGAAATACTATACCCAAACGGAGGATGTTTGGGTACCATAGTATCCCCAAGTAAAATACTGCTCAAATGCCAGGGGTTTTGAGGTTTGGAGGTCTAAGACAAACAGGAAGCCGCTAATGATTTCCCTGCTGCTGGCCAAGAAAACAGGCATGGAGGAGGGGCCCCTGCTCAGTTCCTTGTCAGAGTTGTTTCGGCAAGCATTGGAATTGTTGCTAACCAAACTTTGTTCAACTGGCGTTGTTGAAAGTCCTCAGCATGATATCAGGGGATTATTCAGGGCCTAGAGTTGAGGGCAGGACGCGAGGAAAAAGGCCGAGAATATGGGACATCCACGGACCGAAGATGCTCCCTACACCCGAAACCCAAAACCCCCCTCCTGGAAGGGCCGGCTGCAATCATGACAAAACCCTCAGCCATACCCTCACTCGCCCTCAAAGCACCACACGGAGACTCCAAACAGAAAAGGATTGTCAGAGTACGATATCTTGGGCGTATATTAAGGGAACCCCCTTTCAAATACCTAAGCCTCTCACGTCCTCAAAGCCATTGTACCACCTCTAGGAACCTTAAAAGCAGACCACTACCTCAAAGAAAGCCCGTTTGGAAGCCTGACGAGAGGCCTTGCAATAAGGGCGCTCAGGCCGGAGGATGCTTTGGGCTTGGTAGGGCCCGATTTTGAGATGCTCACTGCGCAACTACCCGGCAATACCCCTATCTTAGAACGACCCCTTACCCTGTAATAGTGGTATAATAAGAATATAAGAGGACCCGAATATAATCCCTATTATCCCTTATAGTCACTATTACTGGGTGCGGGGTCCACCTAACATATATCACGACCAATTCTAGATTGGGAGCCCTGGTACAGGGACCCATAGTTCTCAAGTTGGGGACACCTCCACATATGTTCTTCTGAAGCCATATGTCCTGAACCTTTTAACCCTGAGGCCCAGGCACTAAACCTTGAACTCCAAGGCATAAACACAAAACCTCGAATCGCAAAGTAAATTCTCTATTTTAATCCCCCTGGCACCTGGCTGGTGATGCCTCCCTGCCAATTTTTGAGCCTCAAGTCTAGCGCTGGTTAGCAGGGAATCAAAAAAAGAGGGTATAGGGACACCCTCCATTCCCTACTACCCACGGGACACCAATGTGGGGGTTCGATTTAGGGTAGGAGTGATTAGGGTGTAGAGGTCTAAGATTCTTAGTGGTTGAGTATAAGATTGCAGCGTCGAAGGGCACTCAACCCGAAACTCTGAACGCTAGACGTGTTCAGGGTTTGGGGAACCTTATCCCTCTGAGCTGCTTCATGATGCATCGCCTAGCGATCATACATGGTAGTTGCCATAAAAACGGGGTATATCGTTTTTCTTGCGCCGGTCCGGGTCCGGGTCCGTATCCGGTCGGGTCCGGGTCCGGATCCGGTCGGCCGGGCCCGGGTCCGGATCCGGGTCCGGGTCAGGTCGGGTGTCCGGGTCCGGGTCCGGATCCGGGTCCGGATCGGGTCCGTGTCCTGGTCCCGGTCCGGGTCCCCATCCATGTCCGGTCCCGGACCAACTAAGACTAGTTGGATGCTCGTCACCGTATGCTCATGGAACACAAACGGAATTATGCTTTGGGCATGGATGCTCTGGTCCGGAATTATGCTTTGGGCATGGATGCTTCGGTCACCGTATGCTCTTGGAACACGAACGGAATTATGCTTTGGGCATGGATGCTCTGGTCACCGTATGCTTTTGGAACACGAACGGAATTATGCTTTGGGCATGCATGCTCTGGTC
>CAJNIZ010011348.1:0-13311 GCA_905231905.1 Symbiodinium pilosum | reverse complement strand
GGCATGGATGCTCTTGTCACCGCATTCTCTTGGAACACAAACGGAATTATGCTTTGGGCATGGATGCTCTTGTCACCGTATGCTCTTGGAACACGAACGGAATTATGCATTGGGCATGGATGCTCTGGTCACCGTATGCTCTTGGAACAGGACCGGAATTATGCTTTGGGCATGGATGCTCTTGTCACCGTATGCTCTTTGAACACGAACGGAATTATGCTTTGGGCACGAATGCTCTTGCTCACCGTATGCTCTTGGAACACGAACGGAATTATGCCTTGGGCATGGATGCTCTGGTCACCGCATAGTCTTGGAACACGAACGGAAAGCCAACAAATGTAAGCCTGAAAAAACGTTCGTTTCGCTGGACGGAAAAGTCACCCGATGGCGGCTGCTGCTGCTGCTGCTGCTGCTGCTGCTGCTACTACTACTACTACTACTACTACGACAACATTACTACTACTATTACTACCACTATTACTACCACTACTACTACCACTACTACTACTACTACTACTACTACTAATACTAATACTAATACTAGTACTAATGCAACCACTACTACTACTACCACTACTACTACTACTACTACTACTAGTAGTGGGGGCAGGAGGGACAACGACGTGCCCCCAGAAGGTGGTCGATCACAAGAAGAATTTTGAGGAGCCACGTCACCACTCGCCCGTGTCCGGGTCCGGGCGCAGGTCCGGGTCCGGCCGGGTCCAGGTCCGCGGGTGGGTCCGGATCCGGGTCCGGATCCGGGTCTGGGCTGGGTCCAGATCCGGGTCCGGATCCGGGTCCGGGTCCGGATCCGGGTCCGGGTCCGGGTCCCGGGGGGTACAGACGACGAGAGACTATTATGTAAAAAGGGGGGCCCAATGGAGACCCCAGTATACTTCCCATTGGGACCGACAATGGTAACCCCGATTTCTAGAAACCCCCACATTGTTCAGCAGTCCTACACAAGAACTGTCTAGACTCTTGTTCCATCGGTGCCCTTAGACCTAACATCTCAAGCCCAGCCAACACTCCAGACCCACTAAACCCTGGACCCCAAACTCTAAACTCTAAATGCCTTGTAAATACCTGTCCATCATCCGGGCTGCGGTTAAAGAACTTAAACGCAAGATCCCTGTGATATACCGTATGTCCACAGTATAGTAACTTAGCTTAAATTCCTTAACAGCAACCCAGAACAGTAATAGTAGTAGTAATAATACCCCAACATATACCGTGTTCGAATCTAGTAGCTTCCATTATCTTTTCCATTATCCCAATATTACCCAACAGCAACCCAGTAAGAAAGATCCCTAAACCCTAAACCCTAGCAAATCCGGAAGATCTAACGATGCCCCGACCACTCACGGCAAGCTTGACGAAAACCGCCCCAATGCAACGCGGCAGAGTCCATGTCGAGAAGGTCATACCTAACCAGTAGGTATATAGTCCCCCCAAAGAAGATAGAATATAGGGGTTATATAGGGATAATGGAAAAGAAAATGGAAACTACCATTTAGGGTTTAGGGATAGAATATGGCTTTGAGTATATTCTAATGAGATCCCCATAAACCCCATATTCTATCTACTTAAGGGGGACTATAAGTATGTTACCGAGAAAACTATCTCACTGACCTCATCCTAACACCAAAGGCTAGTACCTCTTCTGGCAATAACTCTCATCCCTTAGCACTAAACTGTAGACTCTGCACCTGGATCCCTCTTTAGCAAAAGCCCAAGTGGCCGGATGGACGAGCAGCCCCTGCAAGATCCTCAATATCCTCACCGGCAGGTGGATGATCAGAAGTTGCCCCGGACAAATCAAGCTTATCAGGCTGTAGATTTCACGGGCTGTTTATGGAGAGTTCTACAGAAGGTTTTGAACATTCTGCTTATGTTCTAAGGGCCGTGTTCGATCCATATTCGACCAACGCAGTTGCAGGTTGAGAGCGGGGGCTAATGTTTAGTGCAGGGTTACAGTATTCATGCCAAAGCCCCTCAACCAGGCACACCCAGTTCTGCCAAACTAGCGAGTTCCCTGCGGCTAGGGCTTCTGGGAGCTCCCAGCTATGAGGCACCTCCGTATGATGGAGAACAAGATAGCATTTTTCCAAAACTTAAGCCCTGAGCCCTAAACATCCCTAGACTCCACTTCCTGCGCCCTAAGTCCTAAAGCCCGAACCAAACCCTCCACATCCACATACAACTCCCCATACACTCAATCACCCGAATGCTCCTGCACTGCCTGCTGTGCCCTGCGCCAGTTTGCCTCCATTTCCGCGGCAGCAGCGGATGCAGCTGCGGTGGCCTCCACATAACAGCATAATGTTGCTTAGTGATTTAGTGAATCTTAGGATATGGTTGAGGTTCGTTCAGGCTTAAGGGTTTACCGGTTTCTCAAAAATGGGCACCCCGTGGGAACCCTAGCGAGATACGAAGATTGTAGAACCTACTGGCGCGCAAGAGGGGAGCCCAACTAGGTAGGCGTTGTGCGAAACATTTGTTTTTTGAGGAGTTGCTATAGTTGCAATTAGATGCAAGAGGCTGTTGGAGATTTACCTGGTTACAGCTTGGGCTTTCAAATCCTAGGAGTATACAAACCCTATATAATTCCCGTATAACCCTAAACCCTAAAAACCTTTTACCCATTATAGTAGCTTCCATTTTCTTTTCTGTTATCCCTATATCATATAATATAATGTCGAGGAACCACTCCCGCACTTCCCCCCAAACACCTGGAACACCAGAGCTAGTAGCTAGTGGAGGCAAGGCAAGCTTTAGACCAATGTTGTTCCCTATCATCCTTATATCAATTTGGTATGATATACACCCAAACGACCTGTTCAAATTCAGTGGGCCCTACGCATTCTGTAAATCTTCAAGTAGCCTTACAACAGATATCAACAAAGGCAGCACGGGGGATTCCAAAAGATTAGCGGACCCTGTTAACTGCGATGTGAGGGCTTAACTCCTAAATCGCAAAAGACGACACACGCAACGCAGACTTGGATGTGAAATAAATGTGTGCCCTGTTATGGGCATGTCACATATGATAGGACTTTGAATTATGCGCCCACAAATTCGGTACAACTTTTCCTAACGAACCCTTTTTACACTTCCCAATACACCTCATGAAAACCCTGCTACGTCTAGCCCTAGTCGCTACAAATTACGCTATAACAAACCGCAGTTTCCATTTCAATTGCCATGTTCTTCTCCTTTCCTGTGGCATTATTCCCATGCTTTGATCAGATTGGAAGAATATACCCTAAACCCTATAAAAGCGTATACAAACCCGTATGAGCTATAATCTAAACTCCAGGAATCCCGTCTAATGTATCCCATAATACTCCCCTGTGCAATCCCCTAAGCGGCCCCCCTTTAAGGAGTTTAGATCCTAAACCCTGAACCCTGCACAAACCTCCGTGTGACACCACCACATCTTCCGTGTGGCTTTGGATTTGAATCGAGAAAACCTCAACGCACTAACAAGAAACTACCCCATGGCTTCGTCGAAAGGTGAGTGCCGATTTCCAGCATGGAAGCTGCAAGTATCACAGCAAGTCTTGCCTGTGTAACCCTCTTGTAAGGAGTGTAGACCCTAGACCCTAATCCCTATATAATCGCCTATATAACCCCCTTTCAAGAGTTTAGACTATAGCTCATATACTCAACCCACAACCCTGAACCATAAATAGCCCCATACCATCTTATTTGACCCCATAGAACCCCCGAAACCCTAAACCCTAAACCCCAAACCCTAAGCCCTAAACCCTAAACCCTAAACCCCAAGCTCTCAACCCTAAGCCCCTGCTCCTTGACAAGGATAGAACATGTTGGCCTCTGCGGCGGGGGGCTCGCCACCTTGCAGCCAGCGCTTCAATGCCGCCCGGACCTCAAGCGCTGTCCTGCGGTTTGGAGTTTAGGGTTGTAAAGGTTAAAGATTTTTAGGGTTTAGGGTTTTGAGGGCTTTTAGGGTTTAGGGTTTAAGGTGTTTAGGGTCTAAGGTTTTGAGGGTTTAGGCATTAAGATTTTTAGGGCCTAGGATTTCTAGGGCTTTAGGGCAAGGAGGTCAAGCAAATAACGGGGTTTCCAAACAGTAGGGGCCCCCTTATGTGGGCACCTCTAAAAGGATGTTGGAGAGAGTATACAGACATGCCGCCTTTTTTTTGTGGAAACTACCATATGGAATTCAGGATTTAGCAGTTTGAAGGGTTCGGGGCTAAGTGTTCAGGGGTTAATGCTTTGCGTGTGCTTGGAGTTAAAGGTCGGTGGCGGCTTTCCGCTTAAACGATCCCACTTCGTTTTCTCAAACCGTCCTAGAGTTGCAGCTCAGCTCGTTGGGCATGTCCAAACATATAGTCCTCTTAGGTAGATAGAATATGGGGTATATGGGGATCTTATTGTAATATGCCCAAAGCCTTATTCTATCTACTTAAGGGGGACTATAGGTGTATGTATCTCAAGCTGCTGTAAGCTGCTTTTCAGGACTCCCAGACAGGGAACCCCCGCTCTTTTTTATACTGACACGTAGGTACTACTATCTGAATCCCCCGGCTTAAAGCCTTGAACCCTTAAAGTCTTAAAACTGAAATCCTAACACCTGAACCTGAAACCCCTAAACTTTGAACCCTAAAACTGAAACCCAAAACCCGTAACCGTAAATGCAGTCCTGGCCCCCGGCGCCGGGCGGCTCTGGTCTGCGACTGGCTTGGCTGTGGGGCGGTCGGGTGGTTGGCCTCGGTGGGGAGCTTGCCTTGGCTTCCTGGCTTAAACTCCCAGTTGCCACAAGAAAAAAATCGAGTTATAACAGCCTCTTCATAAAGACCCTTTGAGGAAAGTTCAGGTATGGGGAATAACCTCAGTTTTAGCTGTATGTTCATAGGGCAGTATAGGATCCCTTTACAAGGGTAGCAGGAATTTACATGGTTTAGGAATTACGGCTTAGGCCTGGATACTGAATATCCGGGCGGGGAGGGGGGGGGCCACAAGGGGCCATGATTTTGACTCACAACCTACCATACGGGGTTGAGATAGAGATTTCTGTCGTTGAGTCAGTCGGAAATGTAGACGAAAGCTCAAGCTACTGGAAGGTGGTGTTAGTTGAAAGTGCAAAATCAGATGGAGGAAAATCAAATGGACGGGGAATATTATGGGGAGATATAGCGGCTAGGAATTAGATTCACGGGAATGGAAAACTACATGGAGCCTGCCCATGGTGATCAGTCTTCAGGATCTAGAGCTTGTTAGTCGGCAAAGAAGGAACAGAAAAGAAAGTGGAAGCTACTAAAGCATTTAGGTTAATTAGTTGAAGATTTGATTCAAAGTGCTAACCCTCTCCCCTAATATTCAGCCACGACTCCCTACTATTACGCGTGTACCTAAAAGATAAACTCTCTCATGCGGAAAAGCTCATGTTAGGAGGTAGAGCGTAATATCAGGGGAGATTCGTTAAGGCTTTAAACAGGAGCTCGGACTTAAGGGTCGGGATGCGTGGGGATCCCGTGGGCAAACACGAACCCAAAACTGTGCCCCCAATCCAAACCTAGTGACCTCCCGGTTCCCAGAAGCTTGCGAGATATCCACATCATGCTAACAGCCATGTTGTCCATACCACTTTCTTGCGTTTTATTAGGTTTCATAGGTTGAGCTGCGAGTTCTATGGCTATATCATTTCCATGCCAGGCATCCTGAGCCCCTAAGCCTTGAAGATTTTGGGAGATTCTGACGGAAGTCCCCGCCTGGGTCACCCAGAAACCCAAATCCTCAAGCCACCTCTCCTAGCGAACCCCGAGATTCCGAACTCCAAATCCTGAAAGCTAAGCTCACAGCCCGAAATTCAAACTCTGTCCTAAACTAAACCCTTAAACCCTGAACCCTAAACCCTGAACCCATAAACCCTGAACCCTAAGCCCTTAAACCCTAAAACCCTTAACCCTTGAAGCCTGTAACGCTGTGGCCCCCCAGCCCATCTGAGACCGCAGGGAGGCCAAAGCCCTTGCTTCGCCACCTGAAGCAGGCGCGGCAAGCATCGGCGAGCGCTTTAGGGCCATACTGGTAATATAGTACTATAGGGGGGATGTCGGGATTTTATAGGGATACTGGAGAAGAAAATAGAGACTACCATTTAGGCTGATTAATAAAACTCCCCCTCCTTTTAAAGGCCTTAATATTAGGATCCGTATTATAATCCGTCCGCATTACGGGAATGGGTTTACTAATCAGGGGTCTACATTAGGGCTCTTCAAAGCATCAGGGTTGAGGGCTTCAAGATCTTCAAGATCGAGGGTTTAGAGCCCTAAACCCTAAACCCAGGATTCAGGTTGTTGGTTTAAGGCTAGCGGCTAGGGCTCTCGTCAATGGCTCTTCAAGAACCAGGGCCCCCTTTGGCGTTTGGAAATACTCTTTCAGATCATACAACGCAAGTAATACATGGTTAAGCTACAGTGGCATGACGTTTATGAGGGCTTAAGGTAAAGGTCTTACATTTGAGGCTCAGTTCTGAGTGTTCTCTAGGGCGGATATGTGTGCGACGCCGGCGTTCTCAAACTGACCCTTTTCATGAAAAGAACAATCGCATTTTCATTCTGTTCACATGTGAGAGGGGAAGACATCGTTTGGAGGAGAAAACATCAGACCCTCAGCTTCTGCAAAGGGAAAACAGGCCACGAGCCTACGTGACCCGGCCCCAAAACAAACAGGAAAAAACAGCAGATTGAGCCGCTCCAGCCACCCTTCAACTGCTTACTGACTGGAGACCCAGAAATCCCTGCATCCTCAGCACTTGAATCTCTACAGCGCTCGGTCTATGATTGTGGCAGAAGATGGCCTTGGAGACGCGAACCAGTGTGGGAGTGTGAGATCGGTACAAGTCACGCTAAGACAGCAGTGAGAGCGCTGCTTCACCATGTAGTCTCGTTTCCCGTGTATTCGCGCTTCCTTGAAAGGCTAGAGTTCCAGTCTCTCGAAAAATCAAAGCCCAAGATGGCAAATCCCCAATTGAAGGGGCACAAGCAGGAAGAGAAACCCCGAAGCAGGACTCAGAGACCCCGGCTGCTCCCGGCGCGTCGAAGCAGCTCTCGATACCTGACTTGGCACTACCGTCTGTCATCACAGGCCCGAAAGGTCAACTACCAATAATGTAGGGTTTAGGGCTTAGGGTTTAGGGTTTAGGGTTGATAGAAACAGAATAGGAGGGATGACATACGAGCTCATTACAAATACAACAAAAGAGCTCCCAAGGTGGCAGGGATCCCTGGACCCAGATCAAATGGTGCTTGTAGGCTTTGGCACCCCATCCATCCACTTTGGCCAAGGTCGGGGAGGAAGCCCGGGCGTTGAGGGGATGTGTATCCACCCCATTTTTGGAAATGGGAGCTTCTCAAAACGGTCCTGGTAGAACCCTAAGCCCTGAATCGTAAACCCTAAGCCTAAGTCCTGAGCCCTAAACTGCCTTGGGTTCCGTTTGTAATCCCAATACATCCCTGGGGTCGCTAAAAGCCCCCATTTTGAGAAAACCCTAGATGGAGTTTCCCACAATTGGAAATTTCTTATTGGGCCCCTCAACAAGGAATAGAGTCTCTTGGGGTCTATATGGGGGTTTCCTAAAATTAAGGGTACCATTTTGGGGGGTTCCCATAATAAGGATCATAGCATTTTTGGGTTTATATTGGGGGTCCCCTATTTTGGGAAACCACCATATTAGGTTTCTACTATTTCGACAACCCCGACACCCTAAACCTTAAACTCTAAACCCTAAACCCAAACCCCTAAACCCTAAACCCCTAAACCCCTAAACCCTAAACCTTATAAACCCTAAACCCTAAACCTTAAACTCCATACACGGCCCGGCGACTCCGAAGCGTTGGTGAGGCCATCCCTAGGCAGGCGTAGGGTTTAACATACCGAGGGAGACCAATTACCTTAGGTGGACCCCCCACCCTAGGGTTTAGGGGTTTAGGGTTAAGGGTTTAGGGTTTTGGGTTTAGGGTGGACCCCCCACCCTGTAATAGTGACTACAAGGGATAATGGGGATTATGTTAGGGTCCTCGTATATTCTTATTATACTACTATTACAGGGTGGGGGGGGTCCTCCTAACTAGGATCTATGCCTAGGGAGACCAATGCTCCTTTTTAAGAAATGGACCTTGAATCATACCAGGGCACGGAATCAGGCTGAAGGTAGATGTACCTCCTTGATTAAGAACATGTACTGGGCCCTCTGGGTGACATGGTTGATGGCTTCCGCACCAGACAGGGTCCTGTAGGAAATCCTGAATCCTAAGCCCCAAACATACTCGTTGTTTATGGGAGTGGAGGAGTCGATCCCAGCCAGTTATCCTGCGTATCCCTAGATAGTACTACCCACACTTCCACCTTAGGCACCAATAATCCTCTGCCAATATTACACCCCCTCCAGCACCCCTAATACTAAATACTCCCCATATGCCATAATATACCACGATGGGCAATATTTCGTATTGGGGGATGGGGGGTTTGAAATTAGGGGAGAGGTTTAAACTCGTGTTAGAAACACCTTCAGAACCCTCCTCCAGACTGTCCCCTCTCAGGTGCTGAGACGAGTCCTCTGAATCCTCTGAATGCCCCCTCCCATGCCCTCCCGAATTTTTTGCCTATATAACCCCTGTAATATATTCCCATCTTCCCATAGACCCGCCTAACAACCAGTAAGTTTCGGACCATGCAAGCTGCCCAAACTGAGTCCCCACTCTACTTCTGGTAGGCTTACACGCCCTAAACCCTAAACTGCATTCTTGACCTGCCTACTTCAGGACCTCAATAGTTGGTTGGTGATGTGGTAGCTTCCCAAAATAAAGGGGCCCCAATCTAGACCCCCACAGGCTACAATCCCTATTACGGGACCCCTGAGAAAGGTAGCCCTAATTTTGGGAAACCCTAAACTAACCAATCTGTCCGTCTAAATAACCCCCGATAATCCCATACCCCTACCTTTTGGCAAACCCCCATGTAAGGTTCGATACTCTGGCTCAGGTGGTAGCTCTCAACAACAACAAATGTTATAGCATATTATATTTCAAATATGTGAGTCTAAAATATAGCACATGATAATATGACATAGTATAATATATGGGGACATGGTATGTAAGCTGGTGCATGACTTCTCTCGGACCGCAAGCAGTCGAAACACAAACAACAGATCACCTCTTGCATGAGAGCACTGGTCATGTATTCATGCGCAAAAGCTGCCAGCAAGTCATTGTCCTCCACGCCCTCAATGAATATGGGGGTGGTCCGTGTGGAAAATTTCAGCCATAATTGCTCCTAAACATAAAGGGTCCCATATTACACCTCCCCGACTCCCGTCCCCGTAAACAATCCCCAATGGGCTGAACTACCTAGACATTATTTGGCCGTTGTTTTGGCTTTATTTGGGGGGAGGGGAGGGGTGTATGGAGGATGTCATAGTATAGGACCTCACCATCCACAGAGAGTAGAAGCATCGGCTCGGGCCGCGACACCATCACATCTAACCTCAGTCGCTTCCAAACCCTCTCAATAGATCTTCGCTAGAAATGGTACTGGAGTCCTTCACTACACCCTTCTTACTTGACTTTCCCCTTCCCAATCCCAGATGGGCAAATCACCCATTCTCTTCTCTCGTTATCCAAAACCAAGAGGTGTCCTAGATGAGCCGCTATGTACAATCGCCCGTAAAACGGATCATCCCATCCCCTGCACAAACCCGGTATCACGTCTGTAAGGTCTCTCTAACCTCTCAGTATCCCTTAACTCTAAACCCTTATCCCTAAACCCCAAACGCTCCATGTACGCAAGTACGCGTGTGTATATGTATATATAGACCCACACATACGCACACCCTAAACCCTAAACCCAATCTGTTCATTTATATTTAGTTACCCACATATGCACATCAGCATATATCCCTATATGTTCCCTATATCCACCAATAACCCCTATAATCCCCTATATAATCCCAGTTTCCATATCATTTTCCATTCTCTTTTCCATTTGATTCTCCATTATTAAGGAGAAAATGGCTCATATAGACTATAACTCATATGCCCTTTGATCTGGCGCAAGCCGTGTCCCGTGCTCAACGGCACAGCAGCTCTGGCGGCTTACCCGCTCCTGATAGGGACCGGGGCCCCTTTTCGAGTTGCTATAGGGGTTTAGGGTTTAGGGCTTGGGAGTTTAGGGTTTAGGGCTTAGGGGTTTAGGGCTTAGGGTTCAGGGTAATAGGGTTTCGGGTTTAGGGTCTAGGGCAAGGTTGATATGGGGAACATATACGGATCTCTAGGGTAGGCTTTGGGCTTAGGTCTCAGAGAATCAAAATCAAAATTGTGGAGGGATATATGGGGATGTGTGAGGATATGTGGGGTTGTGTGAAATAATGTGTAGGGGGGTCTGTGTACTTGGGACCTCTATGATCCCTTGCAACCCTCAACAAGCCCTCTGGTCCCCTCTGGTCCCCAATGGGCCCCTTATCTGGCCTTTAGTTAGCCAGGAATAAAGGAATGGATCCTTCTCGTAGTCCCTATATAACCCATTATAGTAGTTTCTGTTTACTTTTTGACGCCATCTAAACCCTAAACCCTAAAACCTGAATCCTATGCAACCCCATTATAGTAGCTTCCATTTTCTCTGCAACTCCTTCATTCCCAGCTAACCAAGGCCAGGTGTTCAAAGCTTGAAATCACCATCATTTCGACCACGCCAGGCTCTGGTCATTACGATATCTGCGTAGTAGGGTTCAGGGTTTAGGGCTTAGTGTTTTTAGGGTTTAGGGTTGAGGGCTCTACCTCTTACGCTTGCTTGTGAGATTGCAACTGCCAGCGTTAGTTTCTCCTCGCCGCTATCTCTACGAACCAGTATGCGCACTGCACGTGGGGTTTCCTTGCCTTCATAGATGTATCATTGGCACAATCATACCAAAAATAAGAACACCACCACCAAGATTCAGACTAATACCAATACTAGTACTAATACTGGTCCAAGTAATGCTAGTAATAATAAACAGAGTAGTAGCCATATTCATAATAATAGTAGTAACAAGTGATACTTGTAATGTTTAACAAGAAACCCCTGGGCTATAGCCCTTTAAACTGGGTTTATGCCGTCCTGGCCGCTGGCACGTACAAGGCCGGCGCCACACATGTGGTACCTCAGGCTTGGGTTTTGGATTTAGTGTTTAGGGTTTAAGGTTCATGGGACTTTCGCCTGAGGGTTTGACATAGGGGTTAACGAGGGTTAGAGAGGGAGATGTAGGGCTTAGGGCCTAGGGCATGTTACAGATCAATAATGTTTGATGCTATAGGGGTAGCCTGGTTATAACCGGTGTTTTCTTGCCGGGTCATCAGAAGCTGAGGAGCCAACTCGGCAAGAAAGTGAAGCAGGTACGGTAAATGAGCTTCGTGCGCCTGAGCGTATGTGTTTGCTCTTGTCCTGCTGCTCTGCTGGCTGAGTCCTCACCCCCGCGTAGATCCTGTAAAGATCAAAGCACGTGAACATTAAGAAACCTATTCCTCCCCACTGGTCGCTGATCCATCTTCTTGCTCAAGCATGGGAATCTAAAGAGCAGCCACTGGGGCAACAACTTGCGCGCACCCCAGCATGCTCACCTGCGGCACCAACGAGCGGCAACAAAAAGAGCCAGGCCTGACTCCTAAAGATAGTGAGTTGAGCTTGGCACCCACAACAGGGACCATTATTTGGGCGTTAGGTTTACCAAAATCCTCGCACTAGTCAAAACATCTCCAGCATGCCTCAGCTATTTCTGGGGCTATAGTGCCCCTTAAGTAGATAGAAAATGGAACTGCTTTAGTTTATATAGTAATAAGTTCCCCATACACTACCGATTCTATCTAGTCAAGGTGGACTATGTCCCTTTCGGCTATGAATTATTTTACGTCACCTAATAATTCGGAGTAACAAAATGGGACCCCAATTTCGGGGACTAACCATATACTAATTAACGGCATCAAAAGCATGGCAAGCGGCAAGAAAAAGAGAAACCAGTGGGCAAATCTCCGAATAAGATGATTACTTAGGGAGTTCCCAAAATTGGGTGGGTCTTTTAAAGGGGATATAGGGGTTATAGTTATATAGGGGTTATCTAGGGGTATATAGGGTTTTGGGTTTCCCAATTTGGTATTACCATATGGACAAGTACAGACAATAGATCCTCATAGAGGCTACCAAAGCAGGTTGAAGATGTGCAGGGTTTAGGGTTCAGGATTTTCCTTTTTGAGGCTGCGCAACGACTCCACCTAGGCATGCTAAAAACTGATGATTCCTTGTCGGGAGCCCTCGCAAGTGTGAATATTACGAACAAAGACGTTCCCATGCCAGATGCCCCTCAATACACCTACAGGAAGGCTCATGGGGCCAAGTAGCTACTGTCAGCGGAGGTCATATCCCTACCCTTCCCGAGTTTAATTGGTTTCTGAGCCCCACGAACCTCCAATCTCAAACCCTAAAACAATTATGGCTAATGAGCCCACAAATGACAGCAAGTAAAAGCAAAGGGTAGCAAATAAGCTCTAACAGTCTAACAGCAAATAAAGGAAAATGACAGCAAAATAAGTGAAAATAGCAGGAAAAAGGAAACATGACCCCTAGGCTCTGGTTCAGAGGCCTCGTGGACAAGTCCACATGACGTCAATGATTTCCTCTGAGGTTTCCGATGGCAAGTCTTCGTTGGATTACTTCTTTCGAGAGCGAGAACTTATAGCTTCAATGTCATTCTCTCTGGATGCGGCATTCTTGCTTCTGAATTCTGAGAGTTCTGACTTATAGAGTTTGGGTGCACCCCCCACCCAGTAATAGTGACCATAATGGATAATGCGGACTATATTGGGGTCCTCTTTTATTCCTATTATACCACTGTTACAGGGGGAGTGTCTTCCTGATACAGAGTTGCATGCCTTTAGGGTTTGGAGCTTCACAGCTTCGCAAACGGAAAGCTGGACACCCTGTAAAGTCTCAACTTCCCAAAGCCCTCGACTGTGTGAAGTTGGAAGCCTCAGAGTGCATTTAGTATAAGGAGCTTGAAGTGGAGCTGGAGCGATGCATTGACAGAATGATCTAATTATCCTCACATGCCCCAAATGAAACAAAACCCACGCCTCTAAACCCCCCAAGACCCTATTTGGGTTTCGGGCTTAGGGTCTAGGTAATTCCCAGGCCTTCAACCCAAAAACATTTGAGCCATTGTCTAAACTCCTAGTATCCCCCTTAATAACCCCTATAGTAGTCCCCTATATAATCCCCTATATAACCCCCTTTAAGGAGTTTAGACTATGGTTCACTTAA
>CAJNIZ010011345.1:0-10726 GCA_905231905.1 Symbiodinium pilosum | reverse complement strand
CCGCACATAATCAAATCTTGTACAGGCACCCCTGTGATTTCCTTAGAACCCTCTTCTAGGCAAGGATCCTGAAACTTGAAACCCTAAACTCTACCTGGAACGCCTTGTTGCCCAAAATGATCGCCTGATTTTGCAATGTGGTAGGGCAGTAAGTGGAAGTAAACTACAATTCGGGGCTACTGGCTCGTTAGTTTCACTCTAAGTCGTGCTTCACAATGCAATTGCTTACCCTAAATCCTAAACTCTGAACCCTAAACCTTAAACCTCTAACTAACCCTAGACCCTATGAATGCCCAGCAGCCAAGGACAGTTGTGGTCTTCCCTGTTCCGGGAGGACCCTGCCATAAAGTAAGTCGTGGGGTTCCAAATTGGGTTGCTTGAGCTTAAACACCACCATATTCTTCATTGGTTTCTGGTCTCTTTTTTTGTTCAGAAACATCTTCAACAGTGTGCCAGGTTGACCCAAAACATTGTGAAACATTGTGCTCAGTGCTCAGGTTGTGGGATTGCTGCCATGCTGTATCCCTTACAGCTTTCAGGCTTGGGAGGGGGAGTCAGTGCACGTTACGTAGTACAGAACCTGTGCAGCTGATCGCTTTACCCAACATGCTGCCATCTTTGTTCTCTTCTTATAGTTCCAAGTTCCAAGGCTCTGTAGACCTGGGTGCTAGGCTAAATGACACCTGCCTGAAAGGCAGTGATGCTGTGCATCTCTGGGGGTTTCCCAAAGTTAGGGTNNNGTATTTGTGGGGTCTATATTGGTGTCCGCTACTACCTCCATCGGAAGCCTGGGAGTAAGTTGCCTTTCTCGCAGTCTCCTCATCCTTTTGCATGTCAGTGAAGCCTACATTCCATTGCGGGCGAGGTCATTGTACGGTCCCACGCGTCCACACCCACACATTAAGCTTGCACGAGAGGGCCTAGATAGCAGAGCGTGCCTTGAACACGCCAGAATGTCAAGAACCAAAGTGCAATGAATGTCAGGCTTAGCGCTGTCCCCGTAGTTGCGTAGTCGCCTGAAATCGTCTGTCAACAGACCCTATAGGCCCTATAACATCCCAAAAATGGACCCAAATTAATCCCTGCTACTAAATGAGAAACTCACCGACCCTAAACCCTCAACCCTGCACCCGTGCAACTTGTCGCCTCCCCCAAAAAGCAGACAATCGGAAAGATGCAGCATGAATGGCGGCCTGCCTGGACCAGCGTGATGCCGGACACCTGCGGTCTAGGGGTATAGGGCTCAAGATTTAGGGATTAAAGACTTCAGGTCAGCAAATCCCAAAAAAATCCTTATGCTTAGCCCACATTGCCCCAGGAAGAAAAAAGGATCCCTTTTCATAAATATAAGGAATCCCATACCCCCAAAAAGTATAAAGGATCCCTAAACCCTATAGGCCTTTAACATCCTTTAACCAACCCCTGGACACCACTCCTTGAGCCCCTGAAGCACGAAGCCATTCTCAAGCAGGACGATCCTCTTAGAGTTCATGGGGGGTCATAACATACGGTTTGGGGGTTTTTAGGGTTTAGGGTTGAGGGTCCAAGTACCCAATAATTAGGTACTTGGGTTTGGGGTATACTTGGACCCTTAGGGGAATCTCAAATTCGGAAGCCTAGAAGGTTTTCCGCGTGTCCCGTATACTCAGTCTACTTCAGAAAGACTATGGACAGCGCAAATCTTAAAACTAAACACTAGCTCTTTACGCTATCTCCCGCACTCCATCCCCCTACTCCATCTCCCGAAATACGCGGCTCAAACATGGGCCTTTAATCTTGACAGTGCTGTAAGTGCTACGTTAGCCCGAGGTCTCTGAACCCTAAACAGCTTAAGCCTATAACCCTTGACCACCAGCCCATCGCTGCCTTCGCAGAGTCCTGTATGGCATTCTGCTGGGACGTGTTGTACCTGCTGTTACGTTCACGGTTAACTGTTTGGGGGAAAGGCTGCCAACTTAGTGTAAGGGCTTCTAGGGGTAGGGGCTCGAGGGTCAGGCTTCTGGCTTTACGATTTCAACTATCTAGGCTGGTATAGCAGCAGCCGGGGAAAAAAAAAAACACAAAAAACTGAACAGGCTGGTGAACGCGCATTCCCATGCCCTACAGGCGCACATGCTTGAAGATATTCTTACCCAGAACCGAGCCTACAGACACGGTGACTGAAGCCTGGTAATGAGCGTGTGATACTTGGAGCCCTCATGGCTCGGAAAAGGTCCTGACGAATCCATTACGGTCTACGCGCACCCTAATCCGTAAGCCATGTAGTCGTCTCAGCCTGGGGTTATCCCAAAGCCCGAACCCTTTCGTTTAGGGAAAGCCTTGATACTACCCATGGAGTACTTCTATCCCCCAATCCCAAAAGTCAACCACCAATCTCCAAACCCTAAAGCCTAAGTATCTACTGCGGCATAACAGGCACTTAGGCCAGAGTTTTGGGTTCTTGATGAACCCCCAAAACCCTAAACCCAGTAAAGCCTATAAACCCTAAAAATCCCTAAAACCCTAAAGACCCTACACTCTTTTTGGGTTGGGATTCCCGACCTCTGCTGCAGCCATTTCTCGATGGCCTCATCTGGTCAACAGACTTGGAACAGTTTAGGTGAATTGGTGTTTAGGGTTTAGGTTGTAGGTTTAGGTGATTTGGGGCTTCGTGTGTAGAGTTTAGGGTTTCAGTCATGGGTTTAGGTGTTCAGGGTTTAGGGCATTCAGGGTTTAGGGTTTAGGGATCCAAGGTTGAGGCCTAAGGGATAAAAGGTTGGGGTTTATCGAGGGATAAAGGGTTTAGGGTCAAGGGGATTCACACTTAAGGGTGTGGTTTCATCCCCTGGCCCTGAGCGCGTACGCGAGCCCGCGGAAAATCTGAACATCAGATCTTCTGAGATTCGAGCAGGCGCCATGCAAAACATTCTGAGGGTAGAGATTACAAATAGCATCAATGCCACTCATCCTATAGCCCTAAGGGTCCAAGGACCCAAATAATAGGGCTTAAGGGCCCTTTAGGGCCCAAATACCATTAACATCATAAGATTTGGGCCCTAAAACCCTATTATTTGGGTCCTTGGACCCTTAGGGTAAACCCTGAACCCTAAACCGTAAATCCGGAACTTAGGTTTCCCTGCGTCGAGCCCGGGATTTAGAGCCATGGCTCTCCCTGCAGCGGGGATGGTTTAGGGCTGAGCAAAGCATGACCCAGTGGGTTCAGGGTTTAGGGCATAAGCTAAGGTTTAGGGTTTAGGGTTTAGGGCATAAGCTAACTGCTCATTACTTGCCTGGTTCCTTCTTGCGGTACTATCAAACATTATATATACGGTTACACGCCTGAATGGAATGTAGCACAATAACAACCACATCTCATTTTAGTCATGATCCAATTGCCTCCACGCCAGACCAAATTATGCTAGACCCCAAAAAGGCCCCTAAACCCTACAACCACCCAAGAAAAGACGGAGGTTCACAGGTAGTGTTGCGTAAGATGTTTCGGGGTTCAGGGTCCTGCGAACCCAAGTCACGAGGTCTACTTCGGCGTCAACAGGTGGTTTTGCATGGGATTATGAGCACCCAGATTCAGCCAGAACATGCCAAAACTATTTTGAAAGTATGGCTAAGCTACTTCTGACCCCAGATTGAACTACCCCTGGCCCTCCACCCCGAACCCTACATCCTGAACAGAACCATCGACTAGAAGCCTGAATCTTCCAAAATTGCGGTCCAAGCTTCCCCGTAAATAAGATAGGGTATCTCTAAAATCATGACATTGGTGTTTGAAATAACCCCTATAAGCCCCTACATGTACCCAGTTTCCATCTCATTGTCCACTTTCTTTTCCAAGTCAGTCTCTATTCGTTGTTAATTACTTAGGCCTCCCATCTTTCATGTTATGTTCCGTTTGACTCTCCATCTACTGGAGATTTTCCCAAGCTGCTAGATGATCTTGTAATTGATACAGTAGGACCCTGTATATATGCCCCCCCGTCCCCCCACCCCATCTTGCTCTCACAGGCCTCGGGTAGGTGTAGCACCTCCTGGCAACTTTCAGGTTCAGCTCAAGGGTTTAGGGTTTAGGGCTTAGAGTTTAGGGTTTAGGGTTGTGGGGTTTAAGGTTTAGGGTTTGGGGTGCAGGGCTTGGGGTTGAGGGTTTAGAGAAGGCTTGCTGTAGGGCCTGAAGAATTACCAGCATCATGTTGAGGTATATTCAACATAGACTTGATCATCTTTCTGCAAAGAATGTCAGACCATGACATGCGTTTTTTGCGCCGCCCTAATAGCTTCGAGGGCTTGTTCACACACGCCTGGTTAAGAAGGGGGGAAAGGATCGCCGTGCGAGTCCTTACATGATCTCTCCATATTCATCGTATGATTGCGTGAACATTTTGAGATGTATTGGTCTGTGGGTTTCGTCCCCTTCCACTTCGGGGTTCTATTCAATACCCAGTGGGCTTAAGGCTTAAGGTGTAATGTCTGGGGTTTTGGGTTCTATTCTACACCCAACGTTGCGGATCCTACGGGACCGAGTACCCTTATAACGGGGTTTAGGTACCGCAAACCATCTTGACTCTGGTCGTAAAATCTCAATATTTGGGTCCTTGGAAGTTAGAAATTATGGTTCCATGCGGCAGGCTTCGTTAAAAGGTCCCTTCATGATGGAGTTCTACTCGTGAACCTAGCATCTACCACCCAAAAAAGTTCCCTGCACATCCCTCAAAAGGCTAAATGCCCAAACATAACCCTAAACCTTAAAACGGCTCTAACTTCTAACCTGAGGTGGCAGGTTTGCGTTTGCAACTGGGGCCTGCTGATGTCATTGTGGGTTCCCCAGCGCTTATTGGGTTTTAGGTGTTATTTCTAAAAAAAACACTTCGGACTGTTACGTCTGCGCTAACGCAAAGGGTCTACTGCCTTCGTCAGAAAGACCTTCCCACCACTCAAGCAGGAAAATCATTGAGGATCCGTTTGCACCCCCTGGTGGTTGACGCTCTTGCGGACAACCAATCGCGTTGTATATGCCGTCCCATTTGTACTGTCCACAGCACTCGCCGCTGTTACCATGTTACGAGCAACCTCTCCATCATCAACCCTCACCCTTTTGGACCCAGGATCCCTGACCCCCGGCTCACTCAACTCACTGCCTCTCACATCTTCACATGGGGCTGCCCTCGTGCTCGAAATGGACATCGCCAGTGCCAAAGCTTCGTCATCTTGTCGTCTGGCATAGGCTGCAGCGTGTGTTTGCTCTTCTTCGGCTCTCATCTCGTCAAACATGTTTTGCTCGGCCAAGCGTAGTCGCCCAATGTCACGAGGATCACATCCATCTCCATCAGGACGATCAGGAACTCCGAGGAAAGCTCTCAACCTGGGCTCCCAAACGGCAGTGAAGCCATCGGCCCTGTCCCTACGCTCATGCACAGCCTCGTCCATATGGGCCACTAGATAGGCTTCAAGCGTCTCTGCCCTGTCAGTCATCAAGATGCCCTCTGCCCCAAGCTATTTGACAATGAAGTGAAGCTGTGACACGTGTGCACCAACCAGGCTACGTCGTTTCTCGCGACTGGGGTTAAGGGCTTAGGGTCTGAATTCCCAAAGTGAGGTTGTATAGGGGATCCATATAAACTTCCACGACAAGATGCAACTGCAGGCGAGATAACATGGGGGTGGTTTATTATGCGAAACGCATGCTGTAAGTGTCCCTAAACCCCTAGCGATAAACCCCAAACCCTCAACCCCAAACGCTAAACCCCAAACAGGAAACCTTTAAGCATAAATCCTGAAACCATAAAACCCGAAAGCCCAAACACGAGACCCTAACGTATAAACCCCAAACCCCAGAACCCTAAAACCCTAAAGACTTACAGCCCCAAAGCCCCAAAGCCCTAAAACCCTAAAGCCCTAAAGCCCTAAAAACGCAAAACCCTAAAGGTAGCATACAACAGCCCTAAACGCCCGGAAGGCCTAAAAACCCTGACCCTGAACCCTACAAACCTAAACGCCCTAAAACCCTAAACCCCGAAGCCCTTAAAACCCCAAAGCCCCCTGTCCTGACTCTTGGGCGGAGGTGGCTCTGCACCAACCTCCAGAGCCGAAGCAGCCTGGGGGTTTAGGGATTTAGGGTTTAGGGTTTAGGGATTCAGGGTTTAGGGCGTTTAGGGTTTGAGGGCATTTAAGGTTTAGGGTTTGAGGGCCTTTAGGGTTCAGGGTTGGAAGGCGTTTGGGGTTTGAGGGCGTTTGGGTTTTAAGGCGTTTGGGGTCGCGAGCTTTGGGTTAGAGTTTTAAGGTTTGGGGCGGCCAGTGCTAGTGCCAAACTACGATTTGTGCAGGAATACCCTCGCGGTGGGCAAAATATTGTAATGATGCCAATATAACAGCAATGATAACGAATTACTTGTTACAAGGAAAATCATGATTTGGAGTTATTCTAATTCAGTGCGGAACTCCTGCAGGACCCTGGTTTCCACTGCAATTTCGTTTTCCAGTCAGCTCAAGCGTAAATCCTTCCACTACAGGTTCTGGCAGATGCGCAGCGAGCCATCAAAGAGC
This sequence comes from Symbiodinium pilosum, assembly GCA_905231905.1. Lineage (NCBI taxonomy): Eukaryota > Dinophyceae > Suessiales > Symbiodiniaceae > Symbiodinium > Symbiodinium pilosum. The sequence continues at coordinate 4,195 of CAJNIZ010011345.1, read as the reverse complement.
GAAGAGATACCCTCCCCCAAACCGCAATCAAACTCCGCCTAAGGCTTTTTCCAAGCACGGTAGTGTGCACAAGGGCCTTTTCATGTTCCATGTTGGTTCACCAAGCTCCAAATCGACCAGCACTTATAAACAAGCAGTCTTAGGTTTCAGGGTTTGGGGTTTAGGGCCCCACTTTTGGAAAGCCGCAAATCCAAGAAATACTCCCGAATTTTACCCTTGCCTTGGTTTGGGACATCCTTCATAATTGCACCAAGCACCCATCACCTCTACTGTGCTGCTTCTCAGCTGCTCCCGTATGACTAGTCCCTCAAGGTCAAGTACTTTAAGGTACCTAAATAATATACAAATGCCTGGGCCCATACTATGTAGGATTAGGGATTTAGGGCTGCGGTATGTGGCCTCCTCAGAAATCCTAAGGACCTATGCCACTTAACACAGCGCTGCCCTTGTGGCCTGCATCTCAGCTCCTGCGTCGCCTGCAGGCAGCGCACGAAGCCCTGAACTCAAAGCCCCAACTCCTGAAACTCAATATCCTAGACCCTCCTCCTACCCTCTATTAATTAGGGCTTAAGTACCAACTATTAGGGACCATATATCCCCAATTAAGGGTACGAGGAGGGTCCTGGATTGTACCATATTTCAGTTTCAGATCTCAATCAGGAGCCAAGGACGCCGTACCTCAATAAGAAATGTGAAATCACACGCATAATGGGTTTTTGAGTGTTTAAGATGCATGTTTAGGTTTTTGGGCTTTGGGTTACGGGTTAAGGTTCAGGGTCTGGCTTCTAGGCAACATAACGTATCCGTATGGACCCCAGGGATGTAAGTGGAGTATCAGCGTAGGGAGATTACAGGGGGCTAGGGGTTAGTAGTACCTGGAGCCCTCAAGACGTTTGGAGAATGAGCTTGTTGCCTCTTTTTTTGGTTTCGGGCCAATACCTATCCTGCTGTTGGCAGATACTGGTCTAGGGCTTAGGACTAAACAACTCTGTTCCCAAAATTACGATGCGTTGCGTGGTGACTACGCGCATCTCTTGCAATTCCTGCAGAGACCCGTTTTACAGGAGCCTAAACAACCTGCAATATCCTTTTGAGGCCGGTTGGAGGTCATAGCATATTTACACAGCGAATCTAGAACCATTATATTCGCAACCCATTAAGCATCTGTAGTATTGCCTGTTCGTGTCCTTTCGCAAGGTGGCTGAGAAGGCAACGGCATCCTGAGCCGTCTGTATTCCTTTTGGGTCTTGCGGTGCAGGCAGTTCGAACATGGAAACAGGATCAATGATGCTACTATTCCTCCTGCCAGGACTTGCGGTAGGGAGGAGCCCTAGACCCTAAACCTGGCTGCTTCTTAGGATGATGCAAGAAACCCTGAACTCCAAACCTTGCTGCTTCTAACCTTGGTGCTGTTTGCCTGGCGGATCTTAAGCACACCAAGAGACCCGGGCCCCAAGGCAGGGTACTCCTTAGGTTTACCCTTGGATATACAATAAAGGAGAAAGAAAAACTCGTACAATACCATAATTTCACAACGAACTAGGACCATAGTGTTGCTAATCATGTAGGCCCCCACAATAAATTCTTTTAACCCCTAAGCCTTAACCCCAGATGGAAGCTTCCATTTTCTTTCCGTTATCCCTACCTATATAACCACAATATAATATACTATACAGTAGTTTCTATTTCCTTTTCCATTATCCCTGTAACCCCATTATACTATATAGTAGATTCCATTTCCTTTTCCATTATCCCTAATATAAATCCAATCGGCACCAATCGTGGCACCTTCTTCAGGTACATCCGCTTGCTCCTCACGGTTCAGGATGACGTCCTGCAGCTTACTTCATGTTCAATGAGGCTATAGTCTAAACTCGTATAAAGGTGGGTTATATAGAGGGTTCTATAGGGTTATATGGGGATATATAGGGTGTAGGGTTTAGGTTCTAAACTCCTTAAAGGCGGGTTTATACAGGGGAGTATTATAAGGCAGAGCTAGGGGGATACTAGGAGTTTAGACAAAAGCTCATTTTGGCTGATGGACAAAACCCTTCATGATGGCAAGTGTAGCACACGACCAATTCCTGGAGCTGGAGCACATTGGCCGATGCAGGATGTAATTTAGAGTTTAGGGGTCTAGGCTTTGGGGATTAGGGTTTAGGGTAATCCATCAACTTGCATGCTTTGTCAATAAAAGGGCCCTTGGCGGGACGTCAGTCCTAACCCCAAGGAATGTTTCGGGGTTAGAGAGAGATGATGAGGTTCTGGTTGGGAGGGTTTAGGGTGTAGGGGTTGTTTTCAGAAATGCCCACGCAACAACTACAGAATGTTTTGCAACTTGAGCTGAACTCCACCCTCCAGTCCCAAAAGAGTTCAAGCGCAAACCTTCATAGTCCTAAAGCTACCCCTGAACCTCCGCCCTAAACCCTAAACCCTAAACCCCAACACGAAACCGTGAGATTCTGGAACACCGAGACCACTTTAACCCTACTCTGAAGAGCTACCCCGGTTTTAAGGACTGCCTGGACTCCAAAAATATGTAAAGCACATGGCCTCTATGGCTGTTATTATGGACTTATGGCTATTATTTTACATACTTTGGGGGGTTGTTGGTACCTGCACCTCGAAAGCAAGCAACAGAACTGACCCAAAAACAAATCACTAGCAAGACCTTTCTTCTACTTACTTTTGGGGTCTACATACTCCCCTTCCCCCAGGAACATCCTTGAGGAAGATCTCTGGAAAAGCTCTCAGACCTTCATACTCCCGAATCCTGGGTGGGGCGCAGCAAGGGGAGGGGAGCAAGCGTCCAACACAATAGTTGCATACTTACCCAAAACCTGTTCTACAATTACTATTACGTAAATCCTCAATACCTAATTATTGGGTACACGGACCCTTAGGGCCTTGAACCCTAAAACCTAAGCCCTAAACCCTATACATACACATCTCCCCTAATATCTCCCTTTAGAAGGACCTACCTGGACCCCAAAAGTATGTAAAAGAATGGCCTTTATGCCTGTCATTATATGGGTCTAGGGCCATTATTTTAAATACTTTTGGGGGGGTTTAGGTAATTAAACCCTAAAACCTAAGCCCTAAACCGTATACATACACATATCCCCATATCTCCCTCTAAAAGGACCTCATTATTGCATACATAGACCTTTAGGGATGGCTTGGTCTTTGGGAAGTGTCAGGCTGAGGCCGGTAGATGGTTCAAGGTTTAAGGTTCAATAGGGTTTAGGGTTTAGGGGCATAGGGTCTGTGGTCAGGGTTTAGGGTTTAGGGTTTGGGGTTTGGGGTGTCGGGTTCAGGGGGCTAGGGCTTGGGTTTCAGGGTTTAGGGTTTTAGCGTTGAGGGTTTAGGGGTTCAGGGTTTACGGCTCCAATGGCCCCACAGCGTCACGAATGATGTCTTCTTCCCAGAAAGCCCCACTTTCCATGAATTACGGCATATATCCTAAATGCTACTAGGATCTAATTACCCTGATTAAGGGATGTTGGGTTTTCTGGGTTTCTTCAGCGACAATCGCTAAACCCTAAACCACAAGCCCCAAAACCCAAAACCCCAAAAACCAAAACCCCAAACCCAAAACCCCAAACCCAAAAGCCTAAACCCCAAACCCTATAGCCTAAACCCCAACCCCTAAAGCCTAAACCCCAAACCCTACACCGTGGGACCCTTTGGGATCCAGTCCAAGCCGGCCTGTAGCAAGCACTGTCGGGAGTTACAGGGCAGTGCTCCCAAAGCAGGGTTTTAGGTGTAGGGTTTAGGGTTAGGAGGCCACAAACAACAAAGGTTTAGGGTTTCGGGTTTAGAAGCTTTGGAGAATGGGAAATGTCCAAAATTTATGGGAGCCGTTGCAAAGCATAGGAACAGAGGAATTGCAGCAGAAGTCCGGAGTTCGCATTACGGATTCTATTGAAAGTGTGTATATAATGGGTAAGGTCCTATTGATGCAAAGTTCAAAGAACAGGCTGAGAGAACAGGCAGTTTGCCATGCAGTTAAGGAAGGTTAAGGTCTGTGTCGCTACAGTAACTCAAGACATGCAGCCCGGCAACCCAATTTAAACTTATCTAAATTCAAGAGGAATGCCTGATAGGGTTCATGGAAAGGTGGTGCGTAGGTGGCATTTGTTGCGTGCGGTGCACGTGCGGCGTGCGCGCGCGCGCGGTGCGTGCGATGCGTGCG
>CAJNIZ010011344.1:0-11073 GCA_905231905.1 Symbiodinium pilosum | reverse complement strand
CCCTTTACCCATATATATATATACATACATATTTATACACAAGAAAGACAAATTCTAAGAAGGACTGCCATGTGTGTGAAGGCTGGCGCGGAGGCACCAAGTTGGGCGCCAGGGCCACCACCATGTCGGCCGCTGGATCAGCTTCCAGGTGCATGGCGGCAATGCCCCCGCTGTGGAGACCCAAGAAGCACGCGTTGGAACTGGTTCTGGAGTAACCCACGGTATATGTGGAACGTTTGGTTCCACTGCAAGAAAAAAGATGATTCGGGATACTTGTCGTGTAAGTACTTCCAGCATTGGAAAGGAAATGATGATCTTCAAACATGCGTGAAACACACAGTTTTTGCCTGGGCCCCGAAGTCGACCCAAGGTCTCCGAAGGGCGCGCTGATCCGTTGCCGTAGTTCCTGGAACAGCAAGGTTCACGGTGTAAAGTCTAGGAGCTTAACGGGCCTGGCAACGCGCTGAAAGTCTGAGGAGTCGATTTGGGCTGACAAAAAGTGTATCTTCCCGCTTTGCCAAGCATGAAACAGGCGTAGTCTAAGCGCACCGGCGCACCTGGCATACACATGGGGTTTTGGGCTCAGGGAGGGGCTTCTCTGAACCCCTCTTCAAATCCTGCAATCACTCACTCCCAACCTGCTGTCGCTTGGAAAAAAGACAGTGGTCTTTAAATAGGATGTTGGTTCCGAGGGGGTGATAGCTGGGCCGTGGGATATACTTGGGGTCGTGAAGCTGCTTCCATCTCTCTAAACCCTAAACAGGCACCAAGTTTACAAAAGCTTTTGCCCAGCCCTCGCAAAATGTCAGAATCTACCACGTGGCTAGATGATGCTAGCTTTACGTATGCAATGTAATTATGTATATATATATATATCTAGAGATACAGAAATGGCTATATATTTGGGCCGTAAAGTAGGTATATGAGAACCCCTTTGGGCCTGAAGTCTTTACCGCATATAAAAAAGCGTGGACCATTTGGGCTGTGGAGGGCAAGCTATCTCGGGCGACGTATCGAGAACTGCAGACTTCGTGCCTTTCCTGGTGAATATACCTGGGGACCTTGTTTAGCTTTATCTACTAGTACCAACTTTATCCCAAATTCATAGAACTGTGCGCCGAAGTGAAAATCAACCAGGATATTTAGGTACAGCGGAGCGCATTTTGGAGTCATCATGCGGTGCTGAGTAGCGCTTTCTCCAAGGGATGCAGTGCGAGTGCAGTCGTTGTAGTCACACGGCATCCAAGCTCCTGGGCTGCACAGGATGCCCCCCGAGATTGTGCCACCTGGCAGGCTGTGTCCTCCAAAGCTGGAGACACCAGTTTATCAACAAGAGCTACGGTTTGGAGCTTTGGCGCAGTTACCTGCGACAGATCTCCCACGGCACGCCTCTCGCAAAAGCGAAGGAAGAGGTGGTCTCCGACTTTTTCGAACGACAGGCCGAACAGACGAAGAAGGTCAAAGTACGTGCATATAGACATATATACACATAATTTATAGGGATTTGGGCTTAGGGCCTCCGGGGTCCAAGTACTTAATATTTAAGTACTTGGGATTTGGGTAACCGTAGTTGTAGTCAGGTTTTGCCCAAATGTATGATTATTGGGTACCATGACTGACTCTTAGGGTAAGTTGCCGCCATAATGAGGCAGGCACGTTAAAGACTAGATGGGCACTGTTTTGTTATTGGTTTTCGGTGAGTTTACACATGGGTCCTTATCAAATAGTGGTTAGTGATGTGCTGGTTGTCCAATTTAGGGGGACAACAAATTGAAATTATGAGCCGTCTATCCAGATTGCCTGAGCCCTAAACCCTGATCCCTAAAGCCAAAACCCTAACTCAGTTTCTGGAACAGCAACCAAGGAGATCTTGTCTTGGAAGCGGCTGGCGGGAACAACTGCTTTCTACGATGACGCCCTCACCAAGAAGCAGCAGCAGAAGTACTCCAGCAAGGCACCTGAACCCAAAACCGTAAACCCCAAACCCTAAACCCTCAACCCTAAGCCCTGGGCCATCACGCTTGCCTTCTTCGCTCCTTCTTCTTCGTCTTCTTCATGCACGTATGGGTTCCATGACTTATATTGTCACAGTTGTTATTATGACCACCACTGCTATTGCCACTCTTACACCTCTACACTTTTATCATGCTCATACTTCATTTTTGCGACAGCAAATACTTCGTACTCAAGCCATGTGCTCAGTTCAACAGCAGTAGGGTCTCGGAAATATGTTTTTTTCGCGGCTTACGATCTTGTTTGAGATGTGAGCGTAAGGGAATCTATCTAGATATGTCCTAGGACATATATACTGCGGATGAGAAAATATTGCGCCACTCTATATGCATCACGTGCTAGGAACTACAGCATCGTTGAGAGCTCAGCTGTTGCAACATTTCCTCCATCCGCCATGGGAGCCTATATGATCGTCTCAGAGCCCTGGATATCCAGTGGTTTCGGTGTCTAGGGTTTGGGGTGTGCGAAGGGTCGTCTGTAGAATCCTTCATCAAGGGACCGCAGTCTTTGCTGGGCTCCGTGTCTTGTAAATGTGAGACCTTAAAGCCTAACCTTAAACCGCAACGTGAGGACCTTATCCTGGTCCATAAGAACTTAGGGTTTGGGGTTCAGGTTTGTAAACGTAGGCCACATGCCCTCGAAATGGTTTCGGGTTTCGGGCGATGTGATCCTTCGTATCAAGACCCCACAGCATCTAAAAAGAGACTTCCTGGACCTCCCAAACACCCGTTATAATAGTTGGACTAAACTGTTGTTCCAGCTGAACCCTACCCGAGGGGAACGTGGTCGTAGGGGTCAGGATTGGCCAGTGTCTTTCGTCATGAGCATATGTCTAGGATTGACAGGCTTGCCGTGCATGCGTGATTCTTTGACTGTAGGGTTTCAAGGCCTAGGGATAGCCTACGCGCCATTTTCGGGTTAGAGGCTTAGAGGCCATTCTTAAAGGCCGTTCTTATGGATTATTTACCATTGAGGCCATTCTGCTGGGTGTTTGCGAGCTCAAACTTTCAGGTTTGGGACGTCCACGTCACTTCAGAGTCTTTACATGTTCACCTGCTGGTGGGTCCGTTCCTGCTTGTAATCTGAATTTCAAAAAGCATTTAGACCCTAAGCCCGCCCAACTCCCATCCTGACAGAAACCCGTCTGAAAGGCCGTGAAGGTTGCGGGGTGGCTGCTGCTGGTCCGAGAGTTCAATCTCCACGCCTACCACGAAGGAAAGCTGCAGTAGCTAGGTGTATTGTGTAACATTACTGGGTCCTGTTTCAGGTGCTGTAGTAAGGGATTATTTTAGTTCCCCTTTGAAAGGTACCCTCGCCCAGATTTAGAACCCTATTAGGCCTTATTAAGCCCCATGTAGTCTTTATTGGCTCTTTAAACCCTGGGCGGGGTACCTTTGGGGGAGGGTTCTATTAAAACTTATAACCCCTGATTTAGAGCGATCACGCCACGGGGATCCCTAACGCTAAGCCCTAACTGTCTAGCTGTGGTTTGGAGCTTATTGAGGACAACGCTGTGGAAGTGTAGGTGCAGCTCAAGCCAGCTAAGAGACGATCCTGGTTTTTGGCTTTTTAGGGTTTAGGCTTCAGGGTTTAGGTTTAGGGTTTAGGGTGCGAAGTTTTGGTTCCAACTTGTATGTGTTGGCTTCTAAGTTTTGGACCCATGGCTTCGGATCCAGGGTCATGTCTCATAATCTACTTTGAGGGACATTTGAGGTCGTCGAGATATACACATGATATCCCAAAACAAAATCATGGTAACCCCAAGGTCTCAGAAAGTAGGCACTACCCTAATCACGTGACAACGCAGAAGTGACTGAACTGCTTCGAGCCGTGCATTCATTCGGCGTTTGTACTTCTGGTAATACTATAACAGTAAAATAGCAAATGGTACAACAGTATAATAGTATGAAAAGCGTAATTGTACATTTTCATAATCGCTGCTGTAATTTCACAGGAGTGTTTCGGCATGGCCCTTATAGGCCTTCCATTGTCCCACCCCAGAAGGTCTCCAATACAACTTATAGGGCTTAGGGTTTCAATGATAGTTAGGTTTTGTTCAACAGGATGGGCAAGAAAATGCAAAAATGCCCCTGCCTCCCTCGAAAGCCCTGAGTAGTCGCGGACATCCACAAGCAAACTCCAAACTCAAAATGCCGACGCCCGTATCCTAAATCCTAAATCTCCAAACCCTGCAGCCTAAATCCCAACCACTTTAAGCCCTAAACCCTAAGCCTCGTCAAAAGTCATCCAGGAGCACAGTCATCTCCCGTGGCCGCTACAATTTCCACGCGGTTCAAGGCCCTACAAAGACGGCGTCCTTCGACTAGTCACCCCCCCACATTTATTACAACTCCCCCAACCCCCTACACGTGATCCCGTTGCAATATATAATAACACGTGGAGAACATCTCATATTACCGGGGTGGGGGGCTTGAATGTTGGGGGAAGAGCTTTTGAATTCAAACATGGCGGTCACATTCTCAGCTATGAGCTCAGAAATCTGAGAGGCTAAGGGGAAGGTCATCGAAACCAGGCACCCTGTTAGCTCAAAAGACTTCTGCGGATCTAAAGCGATATACGACATATATGGGATGAAAAAGAGAGAGAGAGAGAGAGAGAGTGTGTGTCATTATATATATATATGTGTATTATATATATGGGGATTAAGGGACATATAAAGATACAAAAGGGTTTTGGGAGGTTTGGGCCTAGGGGTGTAGGATGTAGGGTTTAGGGTTGAAAGGTGACTGCGAGGGTCCGATGAGGGTTTGGGGTCTAGGGCTTAGGGTCAGGGATCAGGCTTCAGGCTTAGGATTAAACATTCAGGCGCTGACAAATATCAGCATCACTGGGAAGAACCTCTTCTTGAGGACTTGAGACCCGGGCACCAGTCCCGCAAAAGAGCACGCATCCAAATTGGGTCCCCCTGCGTGCCCCGAAACGACAATTAGCCCATCTCACAAGGACGCTGCGAATGTGAAAAATCACGGAAGGTTAAAGAATGCTCGCTATACCATTCGTAACAAGGGGACCCCCACTTTGAGCAACCCGCATCTCAATCCCAGGATGTCTTCATCATCAGGGTCAATTTATGGAGTACAAGGGGGTTCTCTCTGAAACCACGATAGGCTGAAACTGTGAGTCAGGGAACGTAAAGAGGTCCTCACAGACCCTAGGATAGATTCCTCGGGGCCCCCTAGTGAGGCAGACTCCCGAACGCAGGGATTTCTTAAAGCGTCAGTCCGTCCTGGGGGCCCGCTGAGATGCTACCTGAGTTGAACCCCACGATGTCCTTCTCGAAGCTTTGATATCAGAACCCCCCCAAGTCCTAAACCTTAACCCTATACCCCTAAACCCTAAACCCCTAAATTCTAAACCCTACAGTTTTGTTGCAAACATTGAAACCCCACTTAAGCCCTTTTCGCCGAAACAAAATTCTGAAGCCCAACCCGAAGGGCTCAGGGTTTACCTAAGCCTGAAGCGCTAGACTCTTATAGTCCCCCTTAAGTAGATAGAATATGGGGTATATGGGAATCCTTTGATTCCAAAGCCATACTCTATCTAATTCAGAGGACTATACAGGGATCACGGAGATCATATGAGGGTGCCTCTGTACTCCTACGGTAAAGCCTAGAAATTCCCAGATCTGCTCCCGAAATGCCCCTACATGTTCCATAGAATACCGGGAGAGGTGGTTTTTCGTCGTGTAATTTGTCCGTATTGGATGGGAGGAATAGAGATGCTCAGAAAGTCCAATATCCTTTAATTGTGGGATATACCTTCAATCATACTAGGGATCCTAGTATCATTTAGCGTATCTTCCCTATTTGAGGGATATTGGACTTTCTGGGTAAGCCATTGCGTCGGAGATGCGGATGGTGCCCGAAAGGGTAAGGCAAGCAGGCTGAGTAACAAGGAGGTCGACAAAACCTGATGCCGAAGGATCTGTAAGGGACCAGATGCATGAAGGGATTGTGGTTCCAGTGCCCTTTTGATTCATGCATACTTGTGTATATCCCTTTATAGCCTCGCATACCCTTATATACCCTTACATGCCTTTTTTTTAAATCCGTATAGGCCCTTGTATATTTGTATATACCATTACATATCCCGAGCTAATATCCCTACATATCGTTGTATCCCCCTTCAAGAGCCTCGACGGCCCCTAAGTTCCGTGAAGGCCCGGCTGCGTGGCGATCGCTTGGGCCAGGCAGTCGCGGTTTAAGGCTTAGGGTCCTGGCCAGAACTGTCATAACTGGGTGAAACTTTCCGAGAACTGGGACTCACACTTTTGGGAAGCCTCAAATTCTGGGGATCATATGATACTTACCATGATGGGGAAACCATATCATTACTGTCTACCCATACTGTGCAAGCTTAATCCAATATCGTCAACAGCAACCCTGTACAGCAGTTTAGCAGAATGTGAATACTCCCCCAACCCTGTAACAGTCAAACATAGGACTTTTGTTTGCATGGTAAACTGGTAAACCCTAAACCTGAAACTCTGACCCCTGCACCCTAAATCCTACAGCTAGTACTACACATGCAATAGTGCGGGGCTGGTATGGATGGGGGCCGTGTAGTGCGACTAGGGCTCCCATTTTATGGTACGAGTACTCATGCTGGCTGCCCTGGTTTGAGGAGCCGAAATTTTAGCGGACGTCAGTTGAAGGCTCATGGGGTTTAGGGTTTAGGGTTACTATACCACGGATTACACAGCAAGATGCTGGGGAGTATGCGGAGGCGTAGGCTGTGGAATTGTGAGCGCTTACAAATGGAGTTGTAAGCGGGTTGCGTTTTTTCATCGGAACAAAGGCACGGTGATTACCTAGAGTGTATGGAGGAAATCTTGCGTCACATTGCATACCTTATCCTAGGAGCTACAGCATTCTCGGTCCTAAGTCCCTAACCTTTCAACCCCAAAATAGAATCCAAGCTGGTAGTACAGATGATCCTGTAGGGCTATGTGGCATAGGGGCATACCTTCCAACTGTTTGCGTGTGAGCGTGGGGCTCGCTACTTGCATTCAATGTGCTGGGGAAAGTATAGCGTGAGACTGAGGTTGTTGAGGGCTCCCTAAACCCTAAACCCTGGAGGTTTGGGGCTTAGTTGAGGGGCTGCATCCTGGGACTCGCCACCCTGTGATCTGAACCCTGTTGCTTGCGCTCAGATTTGGATTCTGCCTCTGCTGCTCGTGGAGCTCGCAACCCAGATGCCTTGGAGCTTGGCAGCTCCACAAATATTCTGTAAAAGTGGTCTAGGGTTTAGGAGTTTAGGGTTTGGAGTAGTTTTTCTGCATAGCGGGACCGTATTATCAAAATATAGGATACAGGAGTTGGGGCAAGATCGATGGTTGTGCAGCTGGTGTCTGGGGCGGGGGTGGGCGTAGAAGAAGCAAGTCCAGTCAGCAGTTGCAAAACAATTTGTACGGTTCGTAGCGGAAACCACGATGAGGAAGAAATTACCACAAGCCACGCAGACCGGGCTTTCAACACGAGTCTTTCTTTCTGCCTAGGTAAGGCAACACTCAGGTTCTATAACCCTAATATTATCCGAATATACTGTAGTAGTTTCCATTATCCCAATACACTTTAGTAGTCTCCATTTTCTTTTCCATGATCCCAATACACCATAGCAGTTCCCATTTTCTTTTCCACTAGTTATCCCAATATAACCCAATATACCCTATACCTCAAACCCCAAAGCCCAGTATAATAGTTAGTTTCAATTTTCTTTTCCATTATCCCAATATAACCCCAATATACACTAAACCCTAAACCGTATTATACTTGTCTCCATTTTCTTTTCCATTATCCCCAATAAAACCCCTATACAACCCCAATATATAGATACTGTTGATGGATGAAATCTTGCACCAGCTAGGGGCCCTACACCACTGTGATTCCTAGGACTTTAAGGACTTCATGTGGTGCAAGATTTCCTCCATCAACAGTAGCCCCTACCCTAAACCCTAAACCCTAAACCCTATAACCCTAAACCCTATAACCCTATAACCCTATAACCCCTAATATTCTACAAGTCTGGCCTCCTTGCCAGCCCGGCTGCCGAGGCGGTCTCGCGCTAGCGCTTACAATTAGACTCCCCCTTAAGTGGATAGAACATGGGGTTTAGGGTTTAGGCTTATAATCCCTCTTAAGTAGATAGAATGTGGGGTTTAGGGCTTAGGGTTATAATCTTCCTGAATATGGGGTTTAGGGTTTAGGATTACAATCCCCCTTAAGTAGATAGAACATGGGGTATATGGGGATCGTATTATAAGATACGCAAAGCCATATTCTATCTACTTCAGGGGGACTGTATTTGAAAATATCATGGTCCGAGATTCCGTGCTCAACCCACTCAACCCTGACTGCCTAAACCTCTGAGCTAAAAGCCCACGAAGCCCCAGGGCTTACGGGTTCATGGTTTAGGGACTATATAGTATACTGTGAGAATATTGGGGTTATCTTGGGATAATGGAAAAGAAAATGGAACTACTACAGTATATTGGGGTGCAGAATTCTAAAGACTCACTTCCTTTGCCATCAAATCCGCCCCGGCATTTCGGCTGAGGCCGCTGCGTCGCCAGCAGTTGGAGATTGGAGCAGGCGGCAAATTCAATACAAATATCTATGTCTCAGCGAAGTTTTCGAGAGCTCAACGAAACCTCCAGAAAAAGTAGCAGCAGAACAAAAACCGTATCTGGTGCCACACTTAGAGTCTAAGTCTTAGGACGTTGAAAGCCAGAAAGGTGGAGATACCACTAAAGACGCACCGACATGAATGATGGCACATGCAGTAGCCCTTAACAGTAGAAAGAACAGTAGGTGCAGCATTCATGCTGGCTCATATGGACAGGCATCACCATTCGCTGGTAATTTGTATGCCGGAGACCTTACCTTGCGCGCCAACCAGTTTTGGACCATCTTGGTGCTTTGGACCACATTGGTATATTAGCACGTGTGTCAACGCGCATTGACGTTGCCACATAATCTGGAGCTCATGCTGTAGGTCCTTCCCCAAGGAGCGTCCCATCCAAGCTACGTATGCTACGGGCGCTGGCTGCCACGTAGCTGGGCGTCATGACTTCCTGCCACAATGTGACAACTGAACAGCGCTGCGACACTACTCCCCTATCTACAACCAGTCATCCCCCTATAATGGAGAATCAAATGGAAAAGAAACTGGAAAATGATATGGAAACTTGGGAATATAGGGATTTAAGCAGCAAATTCGCAAAGAGAACGATGAAGTCTCACCCATACACAGCAAAGCTTGCATCTTTACACTTCAAGGCCTCAACGCTAAACCTGGAACCATGAACCCTGAACCCGAACCCCAACTAAACTATTGTAGGTGCCTGAAGAACTACGAGCATAAATTTCATGTGGGTGGATGTCAAAATCATAATCCCTTTTTGGGTACCCTAAATATGAGGTGCCGTATTATAATAAGTAACCAAAAAGGGACCATAATTTTGACAACCACCCATGTATAGTTACGGCATAGGGTACCTCAAACAGAGCTGAAGGTGATATGGGGGTTTCCCAAAATTAGGGGTACCTTTTTGGGGGTCCCTAGAATAAGGTATAGTATTTTGGGGTCTATATTGGGGTCCCCTTATTTTGGGAAACTACCATATGTTATTCCCCTTTCTACAGCCAGTTTTCCTTTCATGTGCTATATCCGTTTGCAGCTGATTCGCCCACATTCTGGCCGTAAACCCTACATTCTACCTATCCCCCACAACTCCCTCGACGAAGTGAGCCATCATATTTGTGAATTAGATCCCTGATCCCCAAACCCTCAAACCCTAAAACCCTCAGCCCTACGTAAACCCCTAAAGCTCTAAACCCCTAAAACCCTAAACCCCTAAAACCCTAAATCCCTAAGCCCCTACAGTAGCAAAATTTTGGCCTCGGCAGGCTACTGGAGTGGTTTGGCAGTTACAGAGCTCCACATGCAGGAGCTCGGTTTCGGAGTTTAGGGTTTAAGGTTCAGGGGTTTAGGGTTTAGGGTTTAAGGTTTAGGGTTAAGGTTTTAGGGTTCACGGTTTAGGATTTAGGGTGTAGGGTTACAGCCAAGGTCTAGTATACAAGAACCCTATACTTTGGGATGATTATGAAAGAATTTTTATTCAGGCTTCGGAGAGTATATGGTAAGTATGTGCCTTGGAACTTAGGGCTAGGACTTCGAGGATTAGGGAATGGAGCTTTTGGAGAGTACTTGTAGGGTCAGGGAGCCAGGGTTCAGCGGATTAGGGTTCGGTGCTTAAAGGCGGTTTGTTGGCGCCGGTGCGGGGTCTTAAACCCTAAATTCGGTGATTAGGATTCAGGCCTCTTGTGTTTACCGTTTTGGGGGTTCTAGGGCGTAGGGCTATGAGTAAAAGGTTGCAGGGCGTGGGGGCTTCAGGTGGTGGAATCAGAGTGGTGGTAGAGCCCAGAAGCGTATAACCCCGCAAGTTGGAATAATTCTTCTACCCCCAGTCTAAGCCAACCCCTAAACCCTAAATAGTAGTTTCCATGTTATTTTCCATTAACCCTATATTACCCCTATATACTTTAGTAGTTTCCATTTCATTTTCCATTAACCCGAGGGAGCATCCTGCAGATCAGCAGCTATCCAGGGCTGCAGTCTTAAGTAGGCTACGGCTACCAGGGGGTTAGGGTTTAGGGTTTGGGTTTAGGGTTTAGGGTTTAGGGTTCAGGGGTTAGGGTTTAGGGTTTGGGGTTTAGGATACCTCCTTGGAGATGCAGATGCAGGTTCATGACTTGTCAACTTTCCCAGAAAAATGCGTAGCACTGGCACCAATACTCCTAGGTCCTAGGCCCCATCTCCAACGTCCTAGTAACTAGTGCATGGATCCAAAACCGCCTTGAAAGCGCAAACCCTAGCACTCTAGCAGAAACCCGAAACTCCAACCCTAAACCACAACTCCAAGCCCGATACAACGCCCCGCTGTAAGCAGCCAGTGTAGTGAGGATCGCAGAAGCACTGGCGGCCATCAAGGCGGTTCTTCAGTAGCCCCAGGGGGGGAGAGGGGGGGGGGGCTTAGGG
>CAJNIZ010011342.1:0-11074 GCA_905231905.1 Symbiodinium pilosum | reverse complement strand
GAGACGTGCTGAACGAGAGAAACCTAAGTGCGTCCATGGCCGCATTAGCTGTTTTCCAGCCCATGTTCAAGCAGCCTGATCCGAAGCAGGACAGGCCTGAGGATGGGCTTGCGGAAGAAGAGGCCAGTGTCGATCTCTCTGAACTTTTTGACGAGGATGACGACTGAACGCCTCAGAGCATAGTGCTACAGCAGACAACTGTGGGAACCAGGTGTGCAAAACGTGCGAATTATGTACTTGGTTGAGTTTGGGCTAAGTTTCGAACGGGTCAGGGTTTTGGTTGCTTCCTTTCATCCTCTCAATCAACTTTTGCAGAACTCTCTGTGCTTCTGCTTTTCATTTCCTCTGTTTCTTTGCTTCTGGCCTCTGTCAGGTGTTTCAATTTTGGAGATTACGACGACTCACCCATGTTGCCTTTCCATTCGAACCAGACAGTCGTGCGTCATGTGTGAATTGGTCTCCATGTACCAGTGCACCTCGTCTGTGTTCGTGTCAAATACAGCAGGGGAATGCAAGGCATAGATAGATCACAGTAGGTCCAACCAGGTCCTTTGTGTCTGGTTGGTGGCTTTTGGTGGTTTTTGGTTCCGGCAGGGTCCTGCTCTTCCGATCTAATATGATTTGCGGGGCGCGGCGCGAGAGGTGTAAATAGAAT
Organism: Symbiodinium pilosum; assembly: GCA_905231905.1. Lineage (NCBI taxonomy): Eukaryota > Dinophyceae > Suessiales > Symbiodiniaceae > Symbiodinium > Symbiodinium pilosum. The sequence continues at coordinate 10,419 of CAJNIZ010011342.1, read as the reverse complement.
TAAAAGAAAAGTTACTTCCTTGATTAGGCGCGGCGCCGCGCGCGGCGCCGCGCGCCGTCCATGGCGCCGCGTCTAATTTAAACAGCCACAAGAGAAGAGCAGGACCGCCACCTGTGGCGTCGCATCTAAAATAGAAGGAATCGGCAAAGGTGCTAGAATCTGGCCAACGAAGCAAACTCTCAAAGTTATACCTATGGACGCCACTGTCCCAAAATCAAACATCCATCCTTAACACACCAGCCCAGCATCCCACCGAATTTAAATGCAGACAAAACTGGAAAACCAGAAGCGAAGTCGCGCCAGAAGTTCGATCGCGCATTGATTCGAGTTCGTCAAGACAGTTGATTTCGTGAAAAGGATGAGGAAAAGCCAGACACTTTGATGTGTCATTGTTATGGATACAGAAGGTGAAACAAGTTCTGGTGAAAGCGATAAAGGGTACCGACCCTGCGGACCTAAAAACAAAAGCGTTGTTGCAAGACAAGATCAAGAAGTGCTTGAGAACTCTTGGATATAGCGGAGTTTTTGTTGATGAGCAAGAAAATCAAGTTTGCAGGATCAAAGGAAAGTCGGATGCAATTAGTGTGAGTACGATTGCGAAAATTATTGCGATGCTTATCAGCGAAGGAATAAGTGTTGAAGGCGCGAAAATAAAAATGAATATGAGAATCCGTCGAAAGTTGGAATCAAACACAGTGCGTCTTGCAGACTGGGAATTTGCTTGTTAGTGTTTGTTTGCGTTGCCAGTTGTGTCCATCCGCAGCTGTTTTGGCCCAAGCGACGGGACTTGGGAAGAAAAGAAAGATTTCGAAAGAAGTAAAGCTTGAAAAAGAAAAGAAGAAAAGAAAAAGAATGGCTGAAGAAATGAAGAATGTTCAAGGAACTGAGGAGCAAGAGAGCCCTGTGATTGAAGGGCCAGCAGCCAGCCAAGAGCCAGAGCCTACAGAGGCAGGCCCTGAAACAATGGCGAAAAGAGCGGCTGAGCTGAGAAAGAAGAGCTTGGAAGCAAAAGAAGGAAGAGAAAAAGCAAGTCGAGATCGAGCGTCTTGAATCAGCTGAAAAAGCTGATAAAGATTCGAACGAAAAGGCTGCAGAGTGGAGCCAGCTTCCGGTCCCCGAAGCCGGTGGATAAGCCGGTGCAGAAGAAAGTGAAGAGTCTTCGCGTAAGAGCTCAGATTCGAGTGGTACAGACTCGGACGTAAAGGCGGAAGAGTTGAGCCAGCTTGGGGCCCCTTGAGATTTCAAAGATGCCAAAGATCGACCGCGAGGATGCTCGTGCGAGGGCTACGAATGCCATGAATGAGCAGTTCCTCGCGATGATCAAAGGGCCGATAAAGAGCACAGAGGACAAGAAAGCGAACTGCACTCTAGGACAATCGTGGCGTTGTGCCAGGGTGCCCTTTCGATGATGAATGAACTCTCTGAGTTGGAGGAAGGACAGATAGCCAACCTCCAAACGATTGGTCAGGTGAACCAAGAGATGCAGGAGTCGATTTCCAAAGGAATGAAGAGAAACGCACAACTGAAGACCCTCCTGCAGCAAAAGAGAGAAGAGAGAAAAGCTGAGCTCGAGAAGGAATATGAAAGAAAGGAAAACTTCATTCAAAACAAGCTGAATGAAATTACTGCTGAGACAACAGAGATGACGAAGGCCAAAGGCTTTCATGAAGCGATTGAAGAGTTCGTTGTTACAGCGTTTAGAGCTATGAAAACAGCTCAAGGCTTCTTCTGGACTGGAATCAGTCCCTGGACCTCACTCGAGGAGGAGTGGATCGCCTGTCAGACTACACGAGGACAGAAAGCGTGTTTGCACGTCTGATGAAGCAGGTTGAATTGAATCAACCAGTGGTGTTGGAGGTGAATGAAGCGCTAGCTGGACTCTCGGCCAAGCAAGCTGCTATTGAAGTCGAAGATGAAGAAAAGAGGAACTTTTGAGTGTTAATTTGAGTCAAGAGACCTGGAACGTGCTGGGCAAGGACTCAAGAGTTCGCGTGTTGAGCGAACAGCCGACGCGCCAGAGTTGCTTCTTTTGCCAGCAAAAGGGGCGTAAAGTATCTTACTGCTCAAGTATGTTAGTTCTTGGTCTGAGACTGTCCCGGTTCATGGGACAAGTCCAATTTGGAGGCACAGACCGAAAAACGAATTTATTTGTACCAGTTGCCATTTTTACAATAGCTACCAGCAAGCCAGCAAGAATTATTCTACGAAAAATGGAACTGGATGGTACAATCATACGAGGAGCACATGCTCCTGGCGGAGCAGTTGCCCGCTACCCGCTGATGAAATGTTGAAGATGTCTGACGCCGAACTGAGAAAGAACCTCAGGCTCCATGGCCTGTACGGCCCCGAGGAGCAAAGAAATGAAGAGCAGCGCGAGGCAGAGAAAAGCGCTGGAGGAAGACCGGCAAGATCAGTGAGTATGAGTGATGAGCCGGAAAGAAAGAAACAAAAGAAGGAAAGAGCTGAAGCTAAGAAAAAGGAAGAAGAAGCAAAGAAGAAGAAAGATGCGGAGGATTTACGGTCCCAACTCCAATCCGAATCAGATATTATCTTGCGTGGTTACCCCTTTGATGAGACGTTTACATGTGAGACTCAGAAGAGCCTCACGAAGCAGGCTAAGTACGAGAAGCAGTTAAAGTTCACCGTGTTGGAAAGAACACCGAACTATCGCTCAAGAGCTCAGGAATGCGAAGACATGAACAAAATACTTAAATAGGAATTGACCTGCGTAACGAAAGGATGAGAGCAGAAGAAGAAAGAAGAAGAGACCCTGTGCAGGACGCAGCTGAAGCTGAAAGAATCAGAAAGGAAAAGGAAGAGAAAGCAAAGGAGGATGAAAGATTGACGCAGAAAGAGGAACGCAAAGCTGCAAGGAAAGCGGACAAGCAAAAGCAAAAGGGAGAGAAGAAAAAGGCAAAGAAAGCCGAAAAGAAGGAAGCAAAGAAAGAAAAGAAAAGGCGTGAGCAGAAGAGGATAAAATGTCCTTAGGAGCCGAAGCCATGAGAGAGATGGCTATGAAGTTGACTCGAAGAGAGAGAGGAAATGATGTTGATGAAAATTTCAGTTGATTTGAATCGACTACGCCGTAAGCGATTTAAGAGGTAGGTAGGCCTCACTGAGTGCAATGAAACATTTGCACGTTTCACCAGGCAAAAGATGCCGAAGAGCATAAAAACCTAGTTACTTGGAGAGTGCTTCGATGTGTCGAGATGACGCTGAATTAGACTTCTGCAAGCAGGGGAGCAATTTGGATTCTTTTTGAACTGGCAAAGGGGAACTTGTGGAGTGCAAATCTTGCGTCCCGTGTCTGGGTTCTCTTATATGTGTAAACGGATCCATCACAAATGAGCTAGCTACAACAATGTATCGGTTTGGCCAAGGTAGTTTGTGTCGCGTCTGACAACAGGTTGGCGTAGCTACCAAGCGGAAGGTCCGACTTTTTGATATCCTTGTGCACGTTGCAGGCTGAGCATGGCAGAGCTACAGAAACAGGATGCTTTTCAGGCGAGGTGCTTCAGATTGAAGATTGAGCTGAAAAGACCCCGCGCCAACGAGCCGCCGGTTCTGGGTACGTGTCTTCCGCTTGTGGGTGGCGCTGCAAACACCGTACGGTCGGCCACGGTGTCGGCGCTGGGATGCACTGCGCCATTGTGCGGCGGTGGAGACAGATGCTTTGACCACGGTCCCTTCGTGCGCACCATTTGATGATTTCGGTTCGATGTCCTGAATGACGAGTCAGAGTCAGGCCTGCTCGCCCGAAGGCGGCCCCTTAAGGCGCAGGCAGTGAAAAACTGAAACGTGAGAACATTGCATGGGATGGCGCCGTCGTTGCTTGACAAATCGTAAGAAATCAGAAGCCGTATCATGCCAGTCGCGGGATTGAATTGTGCAGCTGATCCAATCATTCCATCCCTTGTAACGAGTAAATAATGCTTTGAGCTGTGTGCGCCACACCTCCCGTAGACCACCAGGCACCCGTGCGCAAGGAGGTGACCAAGCCATTGCACGTTTGACCCATCAATGGGCGGGAAGCTGGCCAACATGCTGCGCAAATCGCCAATACTGTCAAGATCTGTCAAGCATACGTCGGACCATGTGTCGCAGTTGATTGCCGAGACGTGTTGCTTGACATGCTCACTCTATCTGTGAAGAGCGACCTGCCAAGCGTCCCCCCAGTTGATATCGGGTGGAGCCCCCATGAACTCTCGGACCAACCACCGGAAACAAATGTCCATCTTGGCCAAGTCTGCCTGATGAGCGGTCCGATGTGCAGAGGTGAAGCGCGCAATTGGTGTTATCGCCGCATTAAAGTACCTCAGGCGCATACGCGCCGACGCATTCCGATTGCAAAGCGTCGAGCGCTGCGCATAAAACGCTCGGCAAGCTGCGCCTAAATGGGAAGCAACGTCAGCAGATGTAGCCCAGGAGACAGCGCAACCATTTGTGAGTTTGATTTGCAGGAAGCACGCCCACATTTATGCCTCCTTCAGTCATAAGCTTCGCAGGAGGTTGCGCGTCGGTTGTGAGGACTTTGGTTTTTGTAGCGTTCAAGAGTAAACCCGCCTGGGAGCAACAACGGACCATCTCGTTTAGCAAACGTGTTGCTTCATCCGCTGCTTGCCCAAATATGAGAATATCATCAGCAAATCGTAAATCCAGCAATCGTGGCAAACCATCCTGAAAGTCCAGACCAGCAACGCCTGGGTGTGCTCTCCGCTCCGCCATGGCCCACTGTAGGATTGCGCAAAAAACAAGCGGGGACTGAGCACACATCCTTGACATACACCTGCGTGTGTGTCCCTCATCATTTTGAACAAAACCCTCCTGGTTTACATGCAAGCGTTGCAAGCCCCATATCATGTGGTTCGATACCCCATGCGGCTCCAGAGCCCGCCAAAAAGTTCAGGCCAACGTACACGACCAAATGTTCTGGCAAGATCAGCATTGACGATCCAAATTGGAATGCTGTGGGCCAATGACGTGTCAACGACGAGATTTGCAGTCACCAGGTGTCCCTCAATGCGGCAGCCAAATCCGACCCGTGCTGCTCTTCAGGCTGGGCAACATCGAGCAAATCTTCAATGCGACCCAAAATCATGTAGGTAGATACGTTGTACACGCGCCGAATTTTGCAATCGGTCGAACATCCGATACAATTTTGGCGTTTGCCGATTTCACCAACATGTTGAACACATTTTTTTGCCAGTTGCTTGGACAAGACCGAGTGAACAGCACGTCGTTGAACTCAACAATTCCGCCGCCATATCAGCTTGGTCAGCAGCCTTGTCAGACTTCAACCGTCACATAGCAACGCAAATCTCATCGATTGACCATGGACCCTCCGCAAACACCCCAGGAGCACATGGAGGGAACGTGGGACCGGAAAACGGTGTTGCCAATGCCAAAGCTGAGGCACCGATGACGAAGACGCGCACTCGTTCCACTGTGCAGCCTGAGATGGCCCGGGTGCGGCCCCTTTCCTTGCTGGACATTGGCGATAAGGCGGTTGGCGCTGCCCCCCGGTCCACTTTGTGGTCGAGAAAGATCTGAGGCCGGGGAGGCCGCCGGAGTGAGCGCATATCAGCGCCCAACTCGCCTGCACCCCGTGCGTTGCTCATGCGCAAACGCACACACGCATGCGGCTCGAGCCCTGGCTATTCCAGCGATGGCCAGGACGTGCTGCCTTGCCGGGCTGGTGGGGGGAAGCACGGTAAAAAAAACAAAGTTTGCCAATGCGCTAGCTAGCCCAGACAGGATCGGTGTGCAACAAAGGGTGGCCAAACATGTCATGTTCGTGTCAACCAATGCAAACAGTCACGTCAACATGCCTCCCGCATATCAACGCCCGACATGTCAAGGACTGAGAATCTTACGAAGCCCATGTAAATTGCAATCAATGCTAGTCACATCATGCCGCCGCAAGGGTTGTTAGCAGGTGTTTATGCGGCTGGTTGTGAGCACGTATCCCAGTTAAACACTGTAATTTCTTGCCTGTCCGTGATTGGATTTTTGGGGCCATTTTGACTCCCGACCTACTACCTTGCCGATACCCTGGCCTCACCTCTCTGCAAAGAAAATGTGTGTTGGGTGAACCACTCACCATCGCCTCTTCGTGTGCTAACTTAACATGGGACGCCCGCACGAGCTTGTATTCGACCTTGCGCACCAGGATCAGGCGCAGAGCCCTTGGGCGGTTCGCGATTGATAGCGCTGTTACGTGTTTGTTTTGACGGGCGGCGTTCGTTGGGGATTCCACGTGTCAGCCGAGGTTGATGACTCCATTCGGTTGACGTCGTCCCAGTTTTAGGTTAATGTTTGCCACATCACGGTCACATTTCTGCCAGCCGGTGACTTTTGCACAATGCATCTCGGGTCGGATTGAAAGGGAAGTGGAGATGGAGGTGGTTTCGCGTAGGTTGTTTCTGTGAGACTGGCACGAGCTGTTGAAGGAAACCGCAAAGGCAGCCCTGACGGCTGCATACAATGCCTCCGCACTCTTGCACGTAATCAGGGCTCTCCTGGTCGCGGCTGCCGCCCACGGCGCGCGCTGGATGGCTCGCGCGGGCGCGCGCGATGAAACGCAAAAAGGCCGCCGTGCAGCTGCTGATGCGACTGCTCAGGCGCCATTTAGCACGTCATGGGCCGACGCGTTCCGGGTATGCGCAGTGCTTGCGCGCAGCGCCGTCGGAGTGCCAGTACGGCTCGTGAAACATTTACGTCGGAAAACCACGAAAAACCTAATGTTGATGTTTCTCGCGCTTTGTTACGGCATTTGCGGTTGCCCTGGGCCTGTCCACGGGAGCCGGCTTTCCGCTGTTAGCTTCACGCCCACGAAGAGGTCACTTAGCAGGGTTTCGCTACCATCCTGCGGGTCCTGCGGCTCCGCCATTGGGAGCTCAAGCAACGAGCGCGCGCCGTCGTTTTCTTTTCCCCACATGCAATGTGGGGTTCTAATTGTTAGATGTGCCGTCGCCCGCGGACGCCCGCGTGTTCATCCGTCGCGCAAACATCTGGGACGCGCTCCGATTCGCTTACAAATCGCGCTCTCACTCGAGACAGCCTCAAAAAATCGGCGTTATTTTATCGATGATCGAAAAAAAACTTGCATTTAAAGTGCTCTTCGTAGGGGGTGTCGATACCGAACCGGTCGCGCTCGTGATTTTTGGCAATCGCACTCCCGGAGACATCTTGAAAATTTCGCGCCTGTCAGACTTTTGAACATTCAAAACAGGAGACAATTCGACTTTTTGGAGGTTTTGATCATGCTCGTGTTTTCAAAAATCGCGCCCTCGTTCAAGACATCCTGAGATTTCGTCGATTTATTTTCAACATCGATCAAAATTGCGCTCCCATGCGGGGCATTCGGTAAATTTTTGATCATTTATGAACGATGATGTCGAAGGGTTTTTTATACTAATCCGTTACCAATTGCACGTCGCCCGAGGTGGCCTTCTTGGTCTAAGAGGGAGGTATTTGGCGGAGTTTGCCAATATAGGATGGGTGTAGGATTCGTCGGCATCGTCGACGTTTCGTGTTTTCAAAAATCGCGCCCTCGCTCGAGACATCCTCGAAAAATCTCGTCGATTTATCTTCAACATCGATCAAAATTGCGCTCTCATGCGGGGCATTCGGACAATTTTTGATCATTTATGAACGATGATGTCGAAGGGTTTTCTATACCAATCCTATACCAATCGAACGTCGTCCAAGGTGGCTTCCTTGGCTGCAAAAGGAAGAATTGGCGGAGCTTTCCGGTATAGCATTGGTATAAGATTCGACGGCATCATCGTTCAAAATTTGATCGGTTACGGGATACATCCTATACCGAAACGATACCAAGATGTTCCGCTCAAGGTCATCTTTATTTTCAGAAAAAGACGCCCACGTACGGAGCGTCTGGAAAATTTTGAGGGAAATTGCGTTCCTGTCCGATTGCCCCTGCGGCCCTAAAACAGGACCACGCGTAGGCAGGAGACAGCGTAACAAATAGCGAGGATTTCTTAAAGACTCGTCATGCAGGCGTAAAAGTGCGAGAAAAAAAAATCTTGGACAGCATACGGGGACTCGCCCGGCTCAGAACTTCTGCGTTCGAAACTCTGCTTATGAACGAATGGGGAATGCGAAGAATCTTGCGGAAACAGCATCTAACCTCGTCAACTCGGCTTCGTTAAGCCAAACCGTGTGCAGGCAATAAAGAAGCGTCGACACCACGCATGCGTTGAAAACCCGCAATTTGCTGCGAAAAGTCGGTAGGAGTGTTTCCAAACTCGCTCCAGAGCAGTGAAATCAGCGCATTCCATACCCAGTCGTCGACTCACTTCCGAAATGATGTCACCAGATGCTGACAAAGTACTGCCCAAATACACCAAGGAAAATTTGCTCGGAATTTCACACTCGTCTGGTTTGGCATCGATTTGGCATTAGCTCCACCTTCTCCCAGTTGAAAGTCAGTGCATAGTTGGACCCGGCACGGGCGATGCAGTTCATGTGCAACTCAGCTTTTTCTTGTTCGACGGCCACAACGAGCGTATCATCTGCGTAAACCAGATCATTCACCAAGGCTGCGGGCAAATTGAGCCCCCCACGACTCCGCCAATGCATGTCTGCATCATACAACAACACTGTCATCAACATGGAGAACAAAAAAGGCGTGTTCTTGGCACCGAGTCGTTGTCTGCCAACCCGCACTTGAAGCCGCCTATGGGAATAAACCGCTTGAACCATATTAAAAAAAGCGTTGGGCAGTCGGTACTCTTTTAACGACGGCGAGGGCCGCAGACACGAGGTCCTCCAGGCGGAAGGGGGTGAACAGGCAGACCCCCTCATGCCCGGGCTGTACGCGCTCGGGCGACACGCTGCCTTGCTGGAGATCGCGACCCGGCTGTCACCAGGCGACAAGCTGTACGCGTTCCTGGATGACGTGTATATCACCACCAAGCCGCAGCGGGCCCCGGACGGAGCTTCCCAACACTGCCTGGCCCCTAATGTCCAGGTCCACCTGGGCAAAACACGAGCGTGGAATGCCGCGGGCGAGGAGCCTCCCGAACTCGCAGCTGCACTGCCCGCGGACCCGGCCAACCCCAGCTGGGTGGGGAACTGGGCTCTGCCAGCTGAGCGACAGGACCTGGTCGTGCTAAGCAGTCCTGTAGGCAACCGGGCGTTTGTTGAGGCGACGCTCGACCAGATGCGCGGCAAACACGACGAGTTGTTGCAAAGGCTCCCCGAACTTCCGCACTTGCAAACGGCTTGGCTTCTCCTCCTCTATTGCGCAGCCCCGCGCTGCCAATACCTCCTGCGTATGCTCCCCCCTGCCGCAGCAGGGGGTTTGCGGCGTCACATGATGAGGCGGTGTTCATCTGGGGGGGAAGCGCCCATGACCCTCCCAGACCAAAGCCGGCGTCGGGGGCAGCTGCCACTCAGAATGGGGGGTATGGGGTTGGCCTCTGCAGTTGCTCACCGACAGGCCGCGTATTGGGCCTCCTGGGCAGACACGGTCGGGGCACTGCAGGCACACCACCCCGATGAGTTGGAGGAGTTGATGCGACATTTCCTCGGGGGAGAAGTGCAGGCAAGACCGCCAAGTGTAGCGGCTGCGACGTGGGAGTCCCTGCTGCATCACCCCAGCACAGGAAATGATTGCAGGGGGGGTGGGGGGGTTCCTGCAATCATTCTTTTTTTCCTGAACCCCGCCCAGAAATGATTGCAGGGGGGGTGTCTGGAGCTCGCAACATAGGGCTATGCAGCCAACTCGGAGAGGTGTGTGCCGCAGCAGTATCTAGGTATGCTGTTCCTTTACTGTTCTGTGACCTGTCGAGCTGCTGGAGTTGTGATGCTCAAGCCATTTTGGCTCAAGCCATTTTGGCTCAAGGCTCAATTTCACTTTCAAAGGGTAGGGTCTGGCCATGCCGGCTGCGCTGATAGGCCAACTTTTGTCGGCATGCGCCGGGGCCTACTCGGCAGCCTCCTCGGCTGCATGGTGGGCGGCCTCACTGCCGCACACTTGCAGGGAGAGCTTGGCGCACGCGGCCCTCACTTGCAGCGGGACGACGCCCCGTTACTTTACCCCCGGCTTCGGGCCATTAGCGCTCGGTTGGGGATGGCTCTTGCTGGGCATCCTGCTGGGCATCCTCTTCAGGCGGGCGATGGCCACTTTGCTGGTCTTGGCCGAAAGCCCGCATGCCGCCCCAGGGAGTTGGGAGGACCTGTTGCGCGAGCGCTTGGCCCGCACACACAACCCCCACAGGCCGGCCGTGATGCAATACTTGCTGGAAGGCGGCCGCCGGGCTTTGCAGGAAATATCCGGGGCCTCGGGCTGCACACCTGCTGGCGTAGTGGCCCACTTGCTGGCGGAAGACGATTCGCTGGCGCCTTCAGGCATCACAGGCGCGGCGCCACCCACCAATCCTGCTCGTCGAAGGA
>CAJNIZ010011341.1:0-11075 GCA_905231905.1 Symbiodinium pilosum | reverse complement strand
GCTGATGTTTGAAGTGTTTGGAGCTTTCATGGCTCTATATGGCTTTGATTTTTTCGCTTTAAGGGGGTGGGGGGGTATGAATGGCTGATGTATGTAGCATGTTTTTCTTTTATCATGCATGTTTTGGAATAGCTTGTCCTATGCTTGCACCATGTTCGTACTTTCCGTAGCGTGGCCCAGACAGCATATTTTGAGCGCGGAAGATTCAGCACACGCCATGTACACGCCTCGCAGCAAACTTTTATTCGTCTTTCTGTGTTCTCTGTTTGCGTACAGAAATACCTCCTTCCGTGCCGTCATGGATAGCATCGGCTCTGGCCACATGTTCTTTGGACATGAGCCTATTGTTGTCAACTCAACACAGGACGAGACCGATGACCAGCAGGCATTGCAAGCAAGCGCTGCATCTACTTTGGCAATAGTTCCGCTTGCAGAAAGCCAGGCGCTTCCTCGCTCTGCTTCAGGTTTGTCAGGAAGACCCGGGCCCTACATGCATGCTCCGCAGGGCACCACTCTGGCAGATCTGTTTGCAGCTCTGCATGATCTGCAAGCATCGGTGCACGCATTGCAGGCGTCGCAAAGGACTTTGCTTACAGGTGTTAATGACTTGCAGCACCGCATGGACGAAGCTCAAAGGCACCTCTCGCACATTGACAGAAGGGTCAAGCAGGTTCGAGAGCAGGCAGACGAGCTTGACAACAGCAACTTCAATGCACATGTCCGCGTTACCGACACAAGCGCTGACTTGCGCGAAGCACAGCGTAGCCCTCAGGATGTCCAAGATCGCCAGGCGCAGCTCAGGTCAGATTATGTGCAACTTCAGCGTCGCATAGGTCATGCCTTGCAACTTACTGGCACGCACCTTTTGAACCAGAGCTGACTAGGCAGGTCTCAGCTTGTGCCCCTCGCTTTGTTTGGTCCTTGCTTCCTTGGCCCCCGCCTCACCTGTCAGGTCCTTCGAGCCATTTTATTCGAGGCTGGCGGCACGCATCCACTGAGGACATAACTGCACCGCATGTTGCCGCAGGCGATGCCCGCAGGCTTTGCCAGCACGCACTGCTAGAGCCTCAGGCTCTCGAGCCATTTTCCAAGCACTTGTTTTGGACCCATAGGGTGCCGCCAAGGCAGCCCCTTTTTCGCAAGCAAGCAGGCCAGCTGTGCCATTTGTTCACGGTAGACGCACTTCTACCTTGAACCCGCCAGGTCACGCCCCACGCAGACCGCATGTCACCTCAAGGCGCCGCGCTCAGCAAGCAATCTTGCACCATTTATGGGCATGCACTTGGCCTCGTCTCCGCAAGCAGTGGTTGAGCCCATGCCGCAAGCAGGTTCAAGGCCAGCTTAGACTAAGCCTTTTTTGCAGGACAGCATGCCGCACGCTTCACATGTCTCCAAGCGATTGCACGGACACTCTGACTTGCACTCGCCTTTTGATTTTCGCAAATTCTAAGTTGTGGTGCCTAAGCTTCGTTCGCTCCATGGATCAAGACATGTCGGCGGATGCAGCCCTTATCATACTCGGAGGGCACACTGACTCACAGATTTGCACGGCTCTGCAAAACCGCCCCATTGTGCGGGCCAGGTTGCAACGCATCCTCCGCTGGGGGCCACCACCCACACAGCAAGCACAGCATGCCACTCGCCAGCAAAGCAACACTTCTGCCCAGCAAGCACCCTGGCCTGATGGTGATAGGCCGGCCATGTCAGACCCCATCCACCCACAGGGGCAGTTTGGAGGCGGGACTCCCCAGCAAGCGCCGCAAGCACAGCAAGCACCGCCACACTGGGGCCCATAAAGCACCGGCCAGAACAGGAACTGGCACGACATGACAGAGCAGGAGCATCAGTCAAGCACACATGCTCACAATTGGGACAATGCCCCCAGCAGCAGTGGCAAGGGCAAACACCCACCAGCACAGCACCAGCAGCACGCACAGCAACAGCACCAGCGCAGCCAGCAGCAGCCATCGTGGGGCAACACATGGCAGCAGCCCGGCAAAGGCAAGGGGTCATGGGACCCATTCGCAGGCAACGCAGACTGGACCAATTATTCCTCCCAGCCCGCACAGACACAGCAAGCACAGCAGGACATTGCACCGTCCCCACCCACAAGCTTGCAACCAAGCATGCAGATTCCAGCAAGCGAGCTCAAGTGGGCCGGTGACAGGCCATATCATCAAAACCCACGCACCGGTGAGTGGCTCTGCGCGCTTGCATGCACCAACACAGTCTGCAAGTTCGGGCGTCCAGCATGCAACTTTAAACCTCGCGGTCGCATCTTGGACGATAGGCACAGCCCGCACAGCTGTAGCCATTGCTTGGCCAAAGGTGCAGGCAAGTAGCGTGCTCGCGCAGCAGGCACGCATTGCACGCACTTAGCAGGCATTGCATCGACTCCTCCGCTTAGGCGTGAGAAAAGCAGACGGTCTGCATTTGCAATTGACTTTTCAGTCTCTTTTCAGAATTTGCCTCACGCTCATGTCTGACCCGCCCAGGTGCACTACTTCGAGGTCATGCTGGGCATCTTCCTCGGGCAGTTTTGAGCTCAGCCTTTGGGCAACCTTCCTCCTCAGTTCGCGCAGGCGCACTGCAACAGGCTGCTCTATAGCTGCCATGGCTCAAGGTCGCACTCAGGCGGTAGAGGACTTGCTTAGTCACCCTCGTGTCCTTTGCATAGTCTGGAGCCTTCTAGACACGGGTTCCCGATCACAACTTCAAGCATCAGACTTCTATCTGCACGCCGACTTGCGCTGGTTTCTTCGCAGGCTGCCGCCAATTTCAGATGTGCGAGGAAGAGCCCAGTCCTCGGACAGCAGCACCAGCACAAGATCAGGACGATCCAACGCATCAGCCGTTAGCAGAGCCAGACCTGCCACTTGATATTTACAGCGTCATTGCAAGCATCCGCAGTCACGGCGCAGAACCGCAACCAGCAGGTGTCGTGAAGCGCTATAGAAAAACCGGGTCAGGCTCGGATGCAGCATCCACTTCCGCTAAAGCCGATTCTCCGCAAGCACTGCAGGCAACTTGCAAGGTGCCTCCACCGAAGCCCAGGCCCATTCCATCAGGGACCCCCCGTTTAGGGGATCCGCCTTTCAGGGTTTCTGACTTGCCACGCCAAGCCTCATTTACGTCAAGCAGACCTCGCTTCACAGTTAAGTGCCCGGCCCACAAGCCCGGCACGCCCAAGCCTCCGCCCATCTTTAGCAAAAAGCCTTCCATTTCAGTGTGGTCTCCCCCGGTAGGGGGCAAGCCGAGCCCGGACCTCAGCTGGACCCGCAAAAGCATAGCCCACTGTCCAGTCCTCGCAGGTGCAGTTGACTGTTCCCAAGGGTCCACAGCTTGCCAAGCATGTCCCCAAAAGCTTATGTGTTCCGCAGGCCAGGGCTCCGCATATGGTTACGGCAGCTTCACTTGCACTGTCCCGGCGTCAGAAGTCACAGGAACAGTCTTTGGAGGTCATCCAACGCATCGGCGTGCGCTGTCAGCTGCACGACATACTAGCATCTAGCAAGCACACCCAGGCACATGTCCAGCAGCTTCTTGCCGCGTACGCTGTCAACACCCTTTATCGTTATCTAGCATGCTGCCTGACGTTCATCGACCTCATGCATGCGCAGCATCTCAGCTTTGCTCTGGTGCCGGTGGCACTCATGGTGGATTTTCTGCACGCCTCCTCCGCAAGCAAGCAACAAGACAGAGCAGTGCACAGATCCTCAGTCAACACAGCGATCAAGTCTTTGCGCTGGCTTGCAAAGCACGGGCAATGGCACGCATTGTCCGCATGCATGCATAATGCACTAGTAGCCTCTTACGCAAAGCAAATCGATGCCTACGATAAGAAGGAGGCAGTGCCTCTGCCCTTGGCACTCATCGTGGCATGGGAGCTAGTCCTTTGCATGCGCGCCACGCCACTTACTACCAAGCTGGTCTTGGGCGCTGCCCTTCTCTGCGCGCACGCAAGCATTCGCTTCGGCGACGCCCGACGTGTCAAGTGGGGCTCCATTCAGCTCAGCGTGCAAGGGTTGCATGCAGTCGCATACGCGACCAAAACAACTAAGCGCGGGCAACCTTTTGCCTGCACCTGGCACGGCATTTCTGGCCGGGACCCAGATTCATCATGGCTTCTGCATTGGTTGTCTGCACTGGCGCAGCTCCCACGCAAGCTCTTCGAGACTGAAGGGTGCACGCATGAGCCGGACTTTCTGTTTCCGCACCTAGACATGCAGTCGCTTGCGGTATCTTTCTTGGCCCCCGCCAGCTACGCACGCGCCTTGTTGTGCCTGCGATGGGCAGCACAGGATCCAGGCCTGTCGCAGCAAGCAAAGCTTAGCTCTGCAGAAGCTAGCGCACTCACACTGCATAGCATGAAGTCCACTGCACTGGCTCTGGCGGCACAGCTCCACCTGCCCAGGGAAGACAGGCTGTCACAAGGTCACCACAGAGACAGTGCCAAGCTGTACAGCCGCAATGACACGTTTGCAAGCCTGCGCGTTCAACGCCACATCTGTGCGCAAGTCGCGCAAAGGGGCGCCCCCAACGGTCGATGTCCAGAGGGGGAGCTGCCCCTGTGCCAGAGCCGCCCTTCACGGTTCCGCGACATGTGCCCTCCACAGAACTCCCTGCCTCGGCACTTCTGCAGGGCCCATGGCGCATTTTCACATCACGCCATGAGACTCTGCATGCAGCAGCAAGCACAGCACAGCAAAAGCCAGGCGCCGATCCGTCAGAGGTGGAGCCGCCACTCGTGGTCTCGGGGTCCGACTCCGAAGCCGAAGAGGCGGAGCTCTTTGCCCATACAGCCCCCGACTCGGACAGCGAAGCAGACGAAGAACAACAGCTGCAGCAGGATGACACGCGCGTGCACACATACGTTTGCAGTGGCCCCTGGGGTAGCACGCATGTCCCGACACCCGCCTCCTTGCAAGAGTACCCTTGCGCTGCCCAAGTTAGGATCGCTTTCGGTCAGCAAGTTAAAAGCCAGCTGTGGAGCCCGTTTGGGGGCCGCATCCTTTGTGGCAGTGTGTAAAGAACTTTGCAGACGCAAAGCATGCATAGCGGCTCGCACGCAAGGGACCTAGAAAGTACTCGGTCTGCAAGTCTCTGCCACGCACATGTGTTGTGGTGTTGCTTTGTTCGCTCAGGTGCTCCATCTTCTTCGACTTCACCAGTGCCCCCCTTGCTCTCTTGCACTTTTGGGAAGAGCATGCTTGCGTTGGTGACTTCATGAGCGCGCACGCCTCAGCTACCTTCGGTCCCAAGCTTCCATTTTTTGGTGCGTCAGCTTAGTCTAGTCAACGCAGTCATGGAGTCATGGGATGTGGAGTCGGTTGAGGGTCTTAACTCCCTCTTGGCTCACGTGCAGGTTCCAGAACCCCTGCAGAAAGCGCTTCGCGACACAGGGCTATGCAGCATATCCGATTTTGCCTATGCATACCTGGACCCCACTGACCTTTCGGATTTCGTGACAAAGCAAAACCAGAGCCTCTGGGAACAACTGCAAGTCACCGATCCAGAGCACAGCCCTGCGGTGGCACGCCTCCGCAGGGCATTGGACATGAGTCAAAGCATCACGCGGGCACAAGACGCATGCCCAGCAAGCTCTGCACCAGCGCCCAGCCACAGCACAGCCATCGCGACCAATGTTTGGGCGGAGCACGCCCCTCCAAGACTAGACACGGAGGCCGTGCAACGCATGCAAGCAAGCTTCAGGTCCAACTATCCCGGTGAACACCTGGATAGTGACAGCACGCCAAGCATACGCTTGCTTAGCTTGGTACATCAATGGTTCACCCCCAAGGGGGCCATAAAGTGGATTCCCTGGCAACTTCGCATGTCACACAAGCAATACCAGGACATAATTGAGGCACGCACAGCACGCACGCTCCGCACAGAGGCACAGCTCGTGAGCGCAGCCCTCTTCGATGAGACGCCCGAGCTTAATATCGACCGCGCGCACTTGAGCCCAGCCTGGCTAGCACGCACTCAGCAGGTTTTTCGCAATGCCACTGCACTGTGTGGAGGCGCGCATCTTGCGACCCTCAAGGCATTCGACAAAAAGATCATGGACATTTGCACGCAGCAGCTGTCAGCAGAGTCTGGGCTCCGCACAGTCAACACACATGAACTGTTGCAGGCAGACCGCAAACTGTGGAACGAGATCTCCAACCTGCGCTCCGAGGGCTGGAGTCTCGACGAGGCATTGCACGAGATGACGGCCATCCGCGCAGACGTGCACGCTCTGCTGCAGCCACGCGCACGCCCGCGCACCAGCAAAGGTAAAGGCAACAAAGGCAACGGCAAAGGCGGAGGTAACAAAGGTAAGGTGCAGACTCGTCTCAAGCAAGACTCCCAGGTTGGGGCCATTACAGAGGCCATGCGCAACTTGCAACTCAAGCATGGCAACAAGACGCTTTGTCTCCGCTTCAACCGCACGTCCTGCGCAAACGCGAGTTGCAAGTTTGCACACCTCTGTGCCATCAAGCTCCCAAATGGACAGGCTTGTGGGCAAAAACATCCGGCGTCGCAACACAGGTTCAAAGCACCAGCAGACAAGCCCGAAGCAGGCACCCCTCCGCCTAGCACCTGACACACTCCAGAGGGGGCGGGCGGGACGCGTCCTTTGGATAGCCAACACATCCCGCACTCTCGCCACGTCGCTGCTCAGCCGGCATCCTCTCAAGCCCTTCGCACACCAAGCCAACCACCGCAACGCATTTCTACACCACCGGCCGCCTCGCAGCCTGTCCCTAACCCGTGTCAGCATTCACCCCTCCCTAACCCGTGTTTGAAAACTGCAGCCCCCACCAATACAGGTCCTGGTTGCACTGCGCCAGTGCAGCACAAGCCTACATCGCACGCAGCCCCACACGCACCAGCTATGCACGACATGCACAGTACATTGCCATCCCTAACCCGTGTCAGCACATCCTCCCTAACCCCTGCAAGCAAGCGCACCGGCCCGCAAGCAACAACCTCGCCATCCCTAACCCGTGTCGACACTTCCCCACCAACCCAAGGTACGCAATGCAAGCACCCTCTGAGACCAACACGAGTGCTCCGCCTAAGCGACGCCTACCAAGCTCTGACAGCTACAGGTCAAGCACCTCCTCCAGCCACTCAAGCACGCCAGCAAAGCCGCACGGCCCGCCTAGGCTTTTCTTTGACCTTTTTGCGGGCAAGCGCGCTCCACTTACAACCGTCATGGAAGCACTGCGTGCAGACTGCCTTCAGCCCTTCGACCTCGAGTCCGATCCCGCATTCAACATCTTAGACGACACGCACTTTCGGCTGGCATTGCGAGTGTCGGCCAGCGGCATTCTTGGGTGCTTGTGGTCTGCTCCGCCTTGCAAGGACTTCAGCATTCTTAAGCTCCGCCAGCCCGGCCCTAAAGCACTCCGCATGCCTGCGTACATGGACGGGGTTCCATCCAACACGCCAGAGGAGCAAGCAAGGGTCGACGCAAGCTCAGAGATACACAGCAGATCCAGACAAGTCCTTCGCGCAGCAAAAGACGCAGGAGGGCACACAGGCATGGAACAGCCTCCGTCGTCGATGGCATGGAACCAGCACGACAACGTCACATACCTCCGTGAAGTTGCAGCGCGCTGCGCACACGTAGCAGCATGCGCGCATGGCATGGACTTCTATAAGTCCTGGGCAATGTGCGCGTCTTTCCCTTCCATCGCCAGCCTGGCCTGCACCTGCACGCACGCGCCAGGCGTCCACAAGACCATCGCAGGCCTCAAGCGCGACAATGGTTATGTAAGCTCGCTAACGGCAGAATATCCTCCCAGCCTTGCACGTCAGCTTGCCAGCCTCATGGCCCCCTTTTGTTCCAGCTCTGGCATCAAACGATATAGCATCCGAGACTTCGCCAATTTACTTCCAGGGCCGATGGTGCACCGCAGGCCACCAGTGTGTGATGGGGCAGGCATCAACAGCTCGGCAGACAAGTCCAACGCACAGCCCGCCCCGCAGCTGCTTGCAGGACGTGGCGGATCTGTGGCTCCAATACGCCAAGACACACCGCCTAACGCATGAAACATCTCGCACCTAGCGCAAGGTCGGGATAGCCATCCCCTGACAGAACAACAGCAGCTGGACATCGCTCACATGGCACACGCTGCATTGCATCCACATTGCCAAGATCCCGCGTGCATGCGCATTTCGCACGGCCAGCCCTTCAGACTTGGCTTGCTGCAAGCTTTGGCCGCTAGGACCAAGGATCCAGACTCAGCGCTGTCATCTTTTCTTGAAGCGGGCGTACCTGCCGGCATCCTGCAAAGCATCCCATCCAGCATGCAGTGGCAACAGCGACACGCCTCAGGCACAGAGGATGACCTTGATGGCATTCACCTTTTGCATTGTCAGGGAAATTGGACGCAAGCCGAGAATAACCCGCAACTCCTGTCCGATCTACTAGACAAGGAAATCCAAGCAGGTTGGGTAGCCCCCTTCCAGGGCACGGCGCAGGATGTGCATGCACGCTGGCCGCAAGGCTCGGCGATTGGCAAGCTTAACATCGTCACAGCAGATGGGAAGGAGCCGCGGCTCGTCCTTGACAGCACCATCTGTAATGCCAACACGCTTTGCACCGTCCCTGAGAGGGTCAGCTTGCCATCAGCACTAGACGTGCAGCGCACTTTTCAGCACTGCGACGCATTTGGCTCCTTCATAGGTTTGTCCTTGGATTTTAAAGCTGCGCATAAATCCGTTAAAGTTTCCCCGCACGAACACGGGTGCCTCCTGTTTGGTTTCCAGCAACGCCTTTACCACTACATCGTTTGCCACTTTGGAGCAAAATTTAGCGCGTATTGGTGGCAACGCGTTGGCTCCCAGATCACACGCGTTCTGCATGCACTTCTCAGCAAGCACAGCCACAAGGCATGGCTCTATGTAGACGACCTGTTGGCCATGCTAGCACGCAGTTCCTGGGAAGACCAAGTAGTGTTCATAATTTGCCTTCTGTCCGCACTGCACGCCCCCATCAGCTGGCGCAAAGCACAGCTTGGCAACACCATTACTTGGTGCGGGTGGACATTCCACCTTGACCTCGAATGCTTGCACCTCGTGCACGCAAAACTCGCAAAGTTAAGAGACCAGCTCAGCAGGCTCGCAAACTCCAAGAAGATACTACGCAAGTTCCTCGAAAGCTCTCTGGGCCTTCTGATGTGGGCCACCAGCACATGCCAGCACCTGCGGCCCTACTTGGCGCCACTGTATAAGGATCTCCATAGCAGCAACGGCACTCTCCACCAGATACACGCCAGGGACTGGCATCGGTTTCGAGACAGCCTTTCCAATGATGCAGTCGTCACTGCACAGCCTCCAGGCATGTGGGTAACAGCCAATTCCAGGCTGCTTGAAGTAGGCTCAGTGAAGGTGGAAAGCAAGCAAGACGTACCTATAGTTCCGCCCTCGCACAAGCCACAATGGGTCAGGCTGTCCGACCCGGCACGCACCGAAGTGCATCTTCGCAATGAAAGCCGACAAGCATTGCGCTGGCTCCTCTCTTGTTTCTCGCATGACCAGCTACGCGCCATGCGCCAAGCTCCAACTCTGCACTGCATGGCCGCGGCAGATGCCATGGCAGAAGGTGAGACCGTGGGCATCGGTGGCTGGCTTCGCACAGCTCGGCAGTTCCTGTGGTTTTCTGAGACCTGGTCAATGACAGAAGTACGCAAACATTGGCCGTCACTCACAAGCACGCACAAGCATACATTGCATGCTTCGAAACGCTAGCGCAACTTGCCCTGGCAATGCTAGCATACCGCAGGCTGCAGTGCAAGCACTTCCGCTTCGTACTGCCAGCTGCCTCCGACAACACCGCAGCCGAAGCAGGCGTCAACAAACTTTTCACCACTACTGAGCCATTGTCGCAGTTTCTGAAGCAAGTCGCTGCATGGTCAGCCAGGCACAATGTCGAGCTGGCAGTCACGCACCTGGCAGGTGAGAAAAATCAGTGGGCAGATGAGCTCAGCCGCAACAAATTGCAACGCTTTGCAAGACGCACTTCCGGTCGAGAGCGCATCTCTCTGGCCTCCTTGTCAAGCCCGCAGGGCGTAGTCACGCTGCACCCGCCGGTGGCAGCTTGGCACGACGCACTTGCAGCCGCACAGCACCCTGTCGCACCGTCGTAAAAAAGAGTTGCTCCGCTGCTTGTGAGCATTTGCAACACTCCTGCCCGGTGGTAGATTCGTGTTGCCCTGCACTGCTAGGTACTCACACCTCTGACGCGGAAGGGGATTTCGCAGCACACTGCACAGAGGCGATCGAACCTAAAGTGGGGGCATTGCTTCCTGCACGCACGGAACCAAGTTCGATGCGCCTCCTGACAAAAGTGTGCTGTAGCTGTGCTGTGTGCTCTGGGCCAAGCGTAGGAAAGTATCTCCTGAACGTAGCATGTTTTTCTTTTATCATGCATGTTTTGGAATAGCTTGTCCTATGCTTGCACCATGTTCGTACTTTCCGTAGCGTGGCCCCGACAGCATATTTTGAGCACCCACCCTACACTCCCTTAATAGCTAGCACGCACTGCTAGTAGAAGCTCGCCAGTCGCCAGCATTCTTTGGCTCGCTCTGCCACGCATAGCACTAGCTTCACTTTCAGTTCAGCAGTACCTGTTTAGTTTCACCAGACCGGGGGCATTGCTTCCTGCACGCACGGAACCAAGTTCGATGCGCCTCCTGACAAAAGTGTGCTGTAGCTGTGCTGTGTGCTCTGGGCCAAGCGTAGGAAAGTATCTCCTGAACGATGAAATGTTGGGATCTCTCATATTGTTGATTGGAAGTCCGGGGTAGCTGTCCGGGCTGTCTGGGCTGTCCGGGCTGTCCGGGCTGGGTGTTGTGTGGCAAGTGCAGAAGTCCGTTTCTTCGCTCTAAGGGGGTGGGGTTCAGATAGCTGATGTTTGAAGAAATGTTAGGAGCTTTCATGGCTCCGTATGGTTCTGATTTTTGCGTTTTAAGGGGGTGGGGGGGTGTAGAGGAGCCCATATATTCGCTTTAAGGGGGTGGCGGGAGGTAGATGGCTTATGCATGATGAAAAGTTGGGAGCATTCATATTGTCGTTTGGGA